>SMLS01058370.1:0-11387 GCA_004785975.1 Popillia japonica
CTTGGGATTATGTTAATATGTTGCAAATTATATTACAACAATCTTTTAATATTTGTTATCATTTCGGAGATGTTACTAAAAATTGACATTTTGTGTACGCTTTCCACACATAAAACTATTATCCTCACCCGCAGAACGCAACATCGTTTATAAATGGGAACATATACCCCAGATTCGTCAATGAACTCTCCCCCTAGAATATACAGCGTCAAACCCGGCACCATCCGTTTCCTTCCGAAACGTATAAAGCAATTGCGAGCCCATAGTAATCGCTTTCGCGGAGCCGGTTAAAACGGAGGCTGAAGCGGGGGTGTACGGGAACGGTATATATATATATATATATTTCGAGAAGAGACGACCGTTGGATGTCAAGTGCAGACGTTCACAAAGAGATGGCTTCTTTCAAATCCGTAATTACTGTCCTGACCTGCAAGTGAAGCGGAGGAGATGAAACTTTTAATAATAATTTCACTTTTGTCGGCCTCTATCGAGTTCTCTCTTTCGTATAGGTATCGATGTATATGTGTAGGTTTAAAGAGTAAACTAACGTTAAAGTTACATTACATAAATCTATTGATTGATTTTTTTTAACAGCTTATGACTTAGGAGTCGTCTAAATAAATAAATAAATACGAAGTATGATTGCATGACACAACTAGAAACCTCATTTTCCTTATTTCTATTCAAATTTATTCACCTGTTACGCTATAAAACTAAAACAGTATTCGAAACTCACGCGTACGCAAGCTCATGCACATATGCATGTTTATAGACTGTACCATGGTGTAGAAAAATACTCGAACTGCCTGAAATGTGAAAACATGTGGATTGTTTGGTATTTGCCTAAAATATCACAAGGAGAACGTCATTATTGTAAGATAATTCCTAGTTGTCGTCAAAAGATCCCCTATAGTTTGGTTGACTAATATTATTACGCCATTTCACTACATCTCCGGTGGATACTCGAATAATTGGTCCAAAATATTTCTATGGTCTTAGGAACACTTTTAGAGGAGCCTATCATATTATCTTCATGTCCTTTCTGAGGGGGGTCAAATAGTTGGCCCACACTCATTTCTGTAATCTTAGAGACGCTTTATGAAAGAATCCATGAGTTGGCCTTTACACCCTTGACAATGAGTATGGCGAAATAGTTGGTTTCCAGTATTTCTGTAGTTTTAGATATGTCTTCTGAAGGAGCCAATTGGTTGGCCTCTAATTGGCATCTTTGTTCAAATTGGGGCCACATAGTCGGTCCAGGAGACCGCTAGCTTTTCCAATGGTGCATTTACCCCTGTTATTTATGAAATTGCTGATAACGTTGGTCATTGATCGAAGATGCATATGGACCTGTCAGTTAAACTGTTCCTTCTTGATAAATCTTCTCGAAAATGTACCCCAACACTCACTAATTCAAAGCTGAAATACGTATAGTGTTAATGTCAGTGTTACTGCGGTGTTGGAGAAGATTTCCGTGAAGATTGGAGATGCATATATTTTGCCTATATCTGACATTTGTCACCTTTGAAATTTGTGGCCGCTGACGTTTGTTACTGTTGAACGTTTGTCATATCTGAGGTTTGTCATCGTTGACGTTTGTCATTTTTGACGTTTGTTATGTTGATGTTTGTCATTTTTGACGTTTGACACCTTTAACGCATGTCATCGTCGACGTACTTAATCGTTCAAGTTTTGTCATCGTTGACGTTTGTTACTGTAGATTTTTGTCAGCCCTGACGGTTATCAGCGTTGACGTTTGTCATCCTTGACGTTTGTTAGCGTTGAAATCTGTCGCCGTTGACGTTTACTGTATTAACATCTATTACCATTGACGTTTGTCATTTTTTACGTTTGACACCCTTAAGGTATGTCACCGTTGACGTAGTTAATCGTTCAAGTTTTGTCATCGTTGACGTTTGTTACTGTAGATTCTTGTAATTTCTGACGATTGTCAGCGTTGACGGTGGTTACCGTTGACCGTTTAAATCTGTCACCGTTGACGTTTACTGTATTAACATCTATCACCATTGACGTTTGTCACCGTTGAAGCTTGACACCCGTAACGTATGTCACCGTTGACGTACGTAGTTAATCGTTCAAGTTTTGTCATCGTTAACGTTTGTTATTGTAGATTTTTGTCAGCCCTGACGGTTATCAGCGTTGAGGTTTGTTCCTTTGACGTTTGTTAGCGTTGAAATCTGTCACCGTTGACGTTTACTGCGTTGACATCTATCACTGTTGACGTTTGTCACCTTTGAAGCTTGACACCCGTAACGTATGTCACCGTTGACGTACGTAGTTAATAGTTTAAGGTTTCTCATCGTTGACGTTTGTTACTGTAGATTCTTGTCATTCCTGATGATTGTTAGCGTTGACGGTGGTCACTTTTGACCGTTTAAAGCTGTCACCGTTGACGTTTACTGTATTGACATCTATCACCGTTGACGTGTGTCATCTTTGTTAATGTTTGTCACCTTTGACGGTTGATTCCACGAAAACATTGTTCAAAGAATTGTTTGAAATACTATCTGACAGTCAAACCGTCCTTCGAGCTCTATAATTTGCCAAATTTGATTCCTCGATGTGGTACCGGGATGTCAGAGCTATAACATCTGGCGGCAAACTACAGCACCACGTGGAGATGGGTGCCTAGCAACTCTGGCATCACTGGAAACAAACTTGTTGACAGTTTAGCCGAAAGCATTGCGCAGCATTGCGTGAAAGTTCTTATGGCTGCACTATCCTCATTGGAGTGAACTTCGCTTGGAATCAGCATAAGATTATACAATTCTCGACCTGTTTTTTTCGGGTGCAATGAAATGGAAAGGCTTAAAACGTCATGGTGGCACAAAATCCGTCTTTGAAAGGGGAAATCATAGCTTGGCATCATTCTCAATGTGTAGACGCCCAACAAAATAATTTCTCCGGTCAACAATGGAGCCAACATTAGAACTCATGTGAGGTGGGAGCCTAACAGTTTGCCACAATATTGTTGAAATTAGTTTTCAAGCTTTGTTCTGTCAGATTTGACATTCTGGCAAATGTTTTGACAAATCTAGCGTGACTTTGCTGTATATTCCTTCCTAGATATGCATTTTATCGCAGGATAAAAGGAATGGATAGCAACTATCCTCCCATTGTGTTCAAAGTTTGTCCTAGAACAGCATTACCTAAGCGATGAGTCAATTTTTTTTGCTAAGATCGATTTTATATTAATTATTGTATAAAACCATCAAAACACAATAGAACATCTACAAAACGGAACACAATAGTGCACAAAACAGAAAAAACCATGCATCATACTAGAACATATACATATTTCACGATTTTTCCCTCATGGTGTCCAAGAACAATTTATTTTCGAAAAATTGATTAATATTCCCGAGTCCACTTGACAGAACGCAAAAGCCATTCTTTCTTCTCGGACCTAGAGGAATTCCTATATATAATAATACGCCCGTTGCTTTACCGTACGGACGGACATACCACCGTGACTGCATCAGTCCCTTTTGTTATTTAATTTAAAATTAGGATACAGATCGCCGATAGATAGCGATCATCCCGTAAGGGTCTACCCGTTTTTTTTAATGTTATCTCTCTCCTCCCCGTCCGAATATGGGAAACAGCCACGTGCGAAGCCACACCTGGCCGAGAAATTACAAAATTCCTCGGTTCGATGTAAAAACCACTGCGTATGGCTTTTCATTATCTGATCTTAAGCGGCTGATTGTAGCGGTGATTATTGCGGGTTTGGGGATTTTCTAGTATGTGGGTGGTAGTGAGGAAATGTTTTTATCTGTCAAATATTTCTGCCAGCTGTCAAATTCGAAAAACTGTCACTGACAAACACTACTGTTAACTATTTCGGCATCAGGAATGATATAATTGCAATAATGCAGCAATAATTAGATTAAATTCTAAATATGACACTTCGTTGGTAGTTTATTCTTGAAGTTCGAACTCAAGAAGGCACAATTCGAAACAGTGTTTCTCTATTACCTGCTACACATACAACATACCTGTGTCCAGCACGACCATCAGCAATATTGAAAAGTAATAAATAATAGACAATAGACGTCGAACAATGGTAAGTGTTACAAGCCGGTAAGAAGGAAGAAACGAAAAGGTACAACCTTATAATAGTTAGACAAGGAGGATGCACAACTCCATAACGCGGACCGCCAAGTGACAGCATTATAAATGATTGAATTGGTTAATGAAATGATAATGGTAATGAGTTGCATTCCAGCACTGACCTGACCTCTCACAATCGTCTAGGTCTCTCTCCTCTTCTTCTTCTTCTCCCTCTTCTTCTTGTTCTTATTTTCTCGGACCTGCCTAAATAATTTATTCAGCTTTTTTCCATCTGCGTTTTTCTCTCATCTTATCGTTAGTTTTCGTTTCTTTTTACCTTCCCCTTGTCTTTAGTCGTGAAGTACGTAGGTACCCTCGTTCTAGCTTGTGAGTAAGGTGTGTTCCTCGCAGATCGTGCATCATCAATTTTACATTTCGCCTTATGATGTGCACGCACCTTTGCGCTATAGATCTGTGCGAACATTTTCAATTAACTTGCGCTTATCGTTAGAGTCATCGTAAGGAACTTCAAGTCTGGTTTGTTGTTACTATTTTGTTCTGTAATAAATGAAATTTACATTATCTAAGATATAATAGGATTACAACGTGTTTGTAGGCTTCCACGGCCGGTGCCGTTTGATGGATATTTATTTACTACTCTAGTTTGTACATGAATTGACATAAACTCCTTTTGGCCTTAATCTGTTAAGTAGACAGTTTGGTGAATTTTTCTCCATCAGGCGTGTATATGTTGGTGTTCTCCTTAGAATCGCTGTTGAACTGCACGCAGGCGATGTGCCGGCTGATATGAATGCTTGTAGGCACTGTATCTTCCTATGGTGATCAAAGTTTGAACATCATTTTTCATTGGTAGAGACAAAGCTTCTTTCTTTTAGATGTGTTCGACTCCAGCTCCATTGGTGTGCTGGAAAAGTCTTCCTAGTCTGAGCATAAAACTGCTGACGTTTCTCTAAGGAACACCTTTACCTAGTTGATCAAGAGAAGAACAATCTTCAGAATAAGGTGTTGTGTACAGAGTTTTCAACTTTGAGTGTTCACCTAGGAGCACTTTCAAAAAATTCGCTTGGTTTGGAGAATCCATTGATGTAGCATCTTGGATTTTGATAGATCACCACATCGCATTGTCAAGCGGCACATAGTATTTGCAGGCGGCCATCAATCTTATTATCTGTGGAGGATGTAACGAGTTCTTCAGTCTTCTCCCCATAATGTCCCAAACATGCTCGATAGGTGAAAAATCTGCAGATCGGAGTGGTCATGGCAAGAGATTGGCATTAGTCTGTGCAGAATGGTCCATAGAACGTCTTGCAGTATGGGAATGGATATTATCTTGCAAGAGGGGAGTGGGGTCTTCTAATTGCCGAAGAAATTGAGGAATATGGGGTTATATCACCTCGGCCACATATCGGTGGGTGTTCATATTGCCTCGGACGAATATCAAAAGGGGATCTACACCCCATAAGTTCTAGCAGCCCATACAATAATCCTCACAGTTTGGTGCATACGGCTTGTAACAGAAAATTCAACATTGTGACGTTCCCCAAAAAATTCCTACCCCTTCTTAGTGTTGCAATTTATATGTCACAGAGTATACGTTGTAAAGCAGTTACTTTTTGTAAGCACAATTAAATGAGGCCCGCATTTCATTGAGGATTTCCTACAGATATGATCAGCCGACTCAATTTATGCCACACTTTCTTTGAAGATCGCCCAGTACATCAATATTTCCGATCGACCTAGTTATACTGCTTTAGAATCTTAATGCCAACTTGCTTGGTGGTGGTCCAATTTGCTGACGGTCTTGAATTAAAGCGAAATAAATTATCTTATTGGGATCCCAAAAAGTGTGAATTTTGTGGCTAGTTAAGGAAGCCAAAGGATTTCGTGGTCGGTCTTCATGGAATGGGTGAATAGAGTGGTTGGTGGTTATTTGCGTGTTGGGATTAAAATCTATTCAGAACTTCTCTCTAGCTTCTGGAAAACGCTCTATAAGCCACATATTGGGCAGCCTACACCACTCCAAAAATGTTGCTGTCAGTTTTAAGCCGTTGGTGGTGCCACAAATTGATCGTCAATTGATCGGCTACTAGAGAATCGATCTCCTATTGTCATCAATCGAAGGCAGCCATCCTTCACCTCATTTCTTCTTCTTCGCCTCCGATTTCCTCTTCAACTGCACTCCTGATACATTAGCGCATTAACATACGACACAAATTTTGCTTCATTCTCAAGAATAAATTCTCAAAGGAATTAGTAGGATGTTGACCACTTGAAACGTCACAAATACGTACTTACGTTTTTTGCCTCTAGCGTGGTTGACACGTCGAGTTATCGTGACCTTCAGGCATCTTTAAAATAAAAACTCAGATCGGGGAAGACTTCATACATAGAAATTAAGAACAATTCGGTTATTTTTTGACACAATTGCACCAAAAAATACATTTTAATCGATTTATTCTATTTAAGCTTACATTTATGCCTCAACTTCAAAATGGATCCGTTTCATAGCTGGGTATTTATCTCAGAAAGGTGCATATGCGTATTGAACAAGTCGGCATTATACTTTCTAATGAATTTCCATGCATAAATAAGTTATAGGTAGCGCTAACGTTTTATTACAGGATGTAGGTATTTAACACGTGGACAGGTTTAACATAACCAGCTCTTTTAGAATGATTTTCCTATGCAAAGCGGCCGATAAGAGGGCGTGCTATGTCTAATATTTACACTTACATGTATGTATTAGAAAGTGCAGGTTTCGTCTTAAATAAAAATACATTTTTAATTGAAATGCATTTGATTAGTTTGCAGCAACATACTCGTTTAAAGAACTCATACTTAACATTTTACCGTTATCATTGTTTTACATTTAATATTTATTCAGTCCGTATTACCAGAGGTGGACAAAAACCCAGCTCGTCTTCGTGCTTCGTGAACTGAGTTAAATAGCTAAAGCTGGAACTGGCCGTGAAGGATCCACATGATGAAGAAGAAGTGGATAATCCGCGTCGTATCTGGTAAAAACTGCCGTACAAGTGTCAGTTGTCAATCAATTTGAGTTGCGAGGACCACCCACTAAATGGATTGTCCGGTCACCGTAACTGTGTGCCGCCTTTAGACAATATATCATTTACAGTACCCTTCTTTCTTCGGTTCTTGTTTAAGTTTTGTTAAAGTAAACACTTAGTAGTATTCTTAATTTTGTTTATTAATAAATGTGCAATTTTTCACGAGGAAGAGTGTAAATAAAGTCTCTAAAATTCGTTTCAAACTGTGAGTTATAATAATGAGAAGACACGTTAAAAATCGTTTAGCATCAGGAGACGTACCATAATAGCCGGTGGACCATGCACAATTAGCATGCTAAAAGGTTTGGTGATGTATTGTTTCGCAGTTTCGAGGTGCACGTAATTATTCTTTTGAAGTGTGTTATTTGTAACATTTACCAATAAGTATTTATTTGGTCTAATTTGAAATGCTTATACTTAGCTCCATCCATCAATTGGTCTTATGTTCGTCAAGACATAACTAATTTGGAGATTTCAAATACAATTACATGGCAAGCTTGGCTACCCTCTTCTGTATGCATGGAGCAAGCCTTCCTTAAAGATCTTATATGAAGCACGTATGGAGATGTAATCTTCAGACAGCTGTTAGACCTGCCCTGTATTGTCTACGCTAAAATGTTGATCATACAAGACCTGACGAAGAAATTGAGAATAAAGCCATCGTAGTAGACCTCCATAGTAACCAATTCAGCAGGACTCCACTTAGAGATTCACTTTGGGAAATATCAATTTGATAACGGGCTGATGGGGTGTAGTTCTGCCAATTTTCCAGCATGTTGGAGAAGTGAATGAAAGTTTAAATTGAAAAATTTAATAAAAGCCTTTTACATTTTACACTCCCATTTGACATGTTTGACGTTTATGCCCTTTTCGGCTTTTTACATTTTGACATTTGACAGTTCCAGCAAATTTTCCTGTTTTGAAATTCGTTTTTGTTCTTGAAATAAAACGTCGATACCGGTGTTTCGACTCGGAAAAAAAAAGGAGAAAGTGGAGCAAATCTGAACCACCATTGAAGGACCAAAAGGTATAAAAACGTAGAAGGAGTATACAGGGTGGGCAAATAAGCGAGGTAAGCGGCTGTATCTCAGAAACTAATTGATCGTAGAGAGTTACGGTAAAAAAAATTATAGGTAAAGTGGGCAAGGGAAAATGCTGGAAATTATTTTCAAGTTTCCAAGATGGCCGCCAGTGCGCGTTTCCACCATCTTGAATTACATAAAGTTACGTTCCTCGCGATTTCGCGAAATTTGACGTTAATTGGCAATTTTTTTGTTAGGCGATTGTCTTGTCCATGGCCTACTACTTGCCTTCTTATCGAAAGCAAGCGATGCATTTTTAAATGGGGGTATATAAATTTTCCTGGTTTAGTATTTTTTTTAATAATTTGAGCTAGGAAAAAGATTTTAGGATGCGGCTTGCGCAGCCTTATTGGTTGGTCATTTGTCTATTTTCTGGTCTATAAAAAGATATGACTTTTTATAGACCATTTAAATTTTTTGAGAAAATCCAATATTTTGGTTATAATATCGAATAACGCCCTCTATCGGCGGCCGTGTAGGTCACAACTATCATGATCACGAGAAACCTAAAAGCCCAAGAAATGCTCTTTTCAATGATACCAAATTTATCCAAATCCATTAATACGTTTCGAAGTTACAGGCATTTATTTAAAACAACATTCAAATACCCCCCACCACTTTATTTTTAAAGATAGAGAAAAAATGTTTTTACAAAAAATGTTTGACTTTAAGTTAACATTAAAACGCAAATACTTTTTTGTTACATTCATTGGAGAAAATCGCGAGAAACGGAACTTTATGTAATTCAAGATGGTGGCCATCTTGGAAACTTGAAAATAATTTCCAGCATTTTCCCTTGCCCACTTTACCTATAATTTTTTTTACCGTAACTCTCTACCCGCCTCTAGCCGCTTACCTCGCTTATTTGCCCACCCTGTACACACGGAAGAAATGGGCGCAATTTTATTGCTAGGCCGTAGAATCTTATCTCGTCTTCTAAATATGTCTCCGTTGAAACGACTTAGGTCTCGTTGGTGGAACCTTCCTAAGGTTCTTCAGCGGCTTCACCCTTCTACCTCTTCTAGAAGCGAGGCCATAATCTGTTGTGTGAAAGACAACGACCGCATAATTTAGAAATACAAGGGAAAATCATTTTTAGGTTATATTTAATAGTAAACGAGAGGCTTAACATACCACCAATCGCTACTAAGGATTTAGTTGACAACTAAGCCTAGTACGCTACTAAATACGTCTATGAATACGGATTTTCTTAAGTAATAGGTTCCTAGTAGGATATTAGTAGCCACTAAATCCGACTATAAATAAGGCTCATTAAATCCAAATTCTTTGAAATTGATTTAATTTTTGATGCTCAAAATTTTGTTCTAAATGTGAATAGACGACAAGAACTTAAATACTCTTGCTGTTCCAATATGAAAGCACCAATACCTAGTCTTTTTCTTTTTGGAAGAAGAAGAGAAAATTCGTCGGGTCTGGCCCATCCTTCGGCACCACCAAATTACAAACCAGAAAGTCCATCAACGATTAGATACATAACAAATCTACGGAATGGTGGCAAAGATCAGACGAGCAAAAGAGTTCCTAAAAGAACAGGAGCCTGAATTCACTAGAGACCTGCTGGGTAAAGACAGGAAAACCGTCAAAATGATAGTAGGTCTGTTGACAGGTCACTGTAAACTAAATAAGCATATGTCCAAGATAGGCCTAGTGGGAAATGCCACATGCAGATTCTGCAAGGAGGAAGAAGAAGCCGCTCTCAAGGACGCTAAGCCTCATAAAGAAAGCAAAGTTAGAGGACTACCCCTATTACCCCTAATCTAATTCATAAAAGACACAAAATCTGGTCCATTGCGCCTCTATTTAATTTCTGAAGAATATTGAAGATCACATTGGTTGATCAATTTTTCTGAAATTTTATCAATTATCACCATAGCTATCGTGGTTAAACGTTTCTGCCAAGTTAGATCAACAAAATCCCTACCCCTTCTTGCTGTTGCGATTTATATGTCACAGGAGTACCTATACAAACATTTGATAATGGTTCCGTACTCTAATTTATCAACTTTCACACTTACATGCATACATTCAACATGCTTTCGTTTAATATATATTGCACAGCAATATTGAAACCTTTCACACTAAAATGTCAAAGTGACATTTCTAATAAATTATTATTTGTTGCCATGGTAACGCAACTTTGTGAATTTCCCACATAAAGAAAAGAAATTTGAACAATTTACTGACGCTATAGAGAGGAACCCAGACTACATCGAGCCAAAACGGATGTGGATCGTAGACGGACGTCGATGAGATAAATTCGGTCATGTTGCACAAAAACCCGTTGTTCAAAACAGAAAACAGACAAGTCCGGACGAAAATAGGGTCCCGTATATGAACTCTGTGTGATGTGTATAGAAGAGAGTGGATATAGACGCACGTGTCAGGTACGATCCACCGTCTTGTTTATACACGCATTTTCCAGTGTATTTCGTGTTTACATTCGTCCCGGTTTTATATCAAACACAAGGTACACGTTTTAAGACGGTACGAGTCCGCGTCTGGATTGCATCAACGCACGATCTCCGAAAAGAATGCATGCTAGTGCACCTTACACACACACATTTATGTATAACCGATCAGAAATCTATTAATAGGTCAGCGTTAATAAATTTCTGATCGGCGACGAAAATTAACATTTATTGCGGGAATCTCCGATACGAGATATCCTGCGGATTCGGTAGACAAATAATGACAGATAACCGTTAACCGCGAAATATACCGATGGTAAGAAACTGGCGGACTGGCGACCACTCGAATTTGATAGTTATTGTCTTTTTCGGCGTGTTTCGGAGATCCGTTCCACTTCTTCTTTACCTTTATTACCGCGTCATCCGTCGCTGTAGTATCATTCTTTTTGTACTATTTCTCCGGGACCGGATGGACGGACGAAATCGTATAATCGATCCGCGCATTGATTGAATACCATTCCGCGATGTATACGTGACAAGACACGAACTCTCATTGTGAAGTTTCCGAAATATAAATCGGAGCGAAAAAAAATCGATTTTATTGTTCTTGAAAGTCTTAAATGCGTACTTAACTGTTATTTTTGTGCGGTTTATTTCGCTTTAATTTAAGACCGTCAACGAATTCGATGGGATGGTTTTTTCTTTAAAGTTTG
>ML217139.1:0-11356 GCA_004785975.1 Popillia japonica
AAAAAAATGATGTTTCGGAAGTAGCGACCGCCACAACATCGTACCGTCTTGATCGCAGTCTTCTCCGTGGATCACGCGTGAGTTACGATGGAATCACGTGGTGACATGTCACGACGTGAACCCGGAGTGCCTTTTCCTTGATATCTATGCGCGCGGTTGACATCAAACATCGGTCCCGTCGAGGAGAGGGAACGAGGATCATGATTTCTGCCCACATGCGACGGCCGCGGCCACTTTCATTTCGGTTCTCGTTGGATCGGCAAAAATGTCGCCGCTGCCGCCACCGAGGAGATCTCGAACATGCAAATAGGGAACGTTGTACACGAAATACTAATTAAGACGGAGACGATTTATGAACCAGTCCGATGGGTGGTTTATGCATCATGACGATTGTTATGTAATGCTTGTAGGCAAACATGTAGATTGTAATAATGATCTTTTACTTAAGCTTGTTTTCAGTTTCTTTAACTTTCTATACTATTTAAAATCGTGGTTACCTTTAATTATTGTTTCAAAATATTTGGCAGTTGTTTTTGTAAAACTTTCTTGTCCAACTTAAACAAAACATGTAAACGTTCTAAAATTTAGGTCTTCATGTTTCTGATATTGAAAGTAATTAAAGTATATGGCCAATGACTTGGTGTCCTATCCTCCAACAGATATTAGAATTAGAATTATACAGAATATTTATAAATGATCTGCTTGAATCTCAATCTGCTGAATACTTCAACCTTAATTGGATTTAATCGACAAGTAAACCTTTAAATGCAAATTTAGATTTAGCAGACAAGAATGTGTAAAGGTTAGGTTCGCAAATAAAATTTAACTTCTATTCCACAAGCAATCTCTTTATTGGTGATTATTGATGGGAATTCTAGCTTTAATCTCAAACATGCTCTCTAGGGATAAGCTTATGTATTGTCCAGGACGCTCTCAAGAAGTTTACTACCGTTAGATTGTTATTTACTCGTTATTGTGCACTATTATTCGGAATTAAGCAGCTAATATATGTATTAAACCTTTGTTTATCCGATAAAATTAACTATGACGAGATGAAGTGTTTATGTGCAGCTAAAACGCTTGCGAAAAAGCTGGAAATTTGAAAAAATCTAGTTTAATTAAGAGAAGATTGAGAAACAAGATTTGTATAGCAATATTGTGTTTGCATAGGTATGAAGCTTTTGGATATTACTTACATTTAGGCTGTGTCAAGTCAACAACCTGACTGCTAAAGTTTTAAAAAAGTTCCTAACTGCTCACTGAACGTAGTTTATATGATGATCGAGGAACGGTTAACATCAAACATAACCTATAATTGCTACGACCGTAATATAATTGTAATTTGGATTAGTTTTGTGCTTTTTCTATTAATTAATGCAAAATATCAGTTAACAAAAAATTATTGATAGTAGTTGAAGCGGTAGTTTTGTCTGATGATGACAGTAGTATTTATGAATTTGACGTTTTTGTTCGATTCGTTGACTGAACGCGTTATGACCGCTTCGGGCACATTTCAAATGTGGCCACTATTACCAATCAGCTGATCGGTCACAGCACTGGTCAAACTTTATACTGAACGATTCGTGGCGGTTAAACCGCTCACTTGACACAACCTTAGTTAAATC
Organism: Popillia japonica; assembly: GCA_004785975.1. Classification (NCBI taxonomy): domain Eukaryota; kingdom Metazoa; phylum Arthropoda; class Insecta; order Coleoptera; family Scarabaeidae; genus Popillia; species Popillia japonica. The sequence goes on from ML217139.1 coordinate 1,626, forward strand.
ATTGGGATTCTGAGAGCAATCGTAACTTCGTAGTTAGAATTCTATACCTTCTACACAGCAGAAGGGGCAAGAAACTCCTCAATAGGCCGAAGTAAATCGAGTCTATTGTTAGTAACTTTATGGAAAAAGAATTTGTTTGTTAGAATTGTATTAGTTCCCAAATTTTTTGACCTACTTCTTTGGAATACTGAGAATATTGTTAGTGATACAATTACATTGGTGCTGGTAAATCAAAGCCAACAGCAAAACCAACCACAGAAAGTGAAGATGGTGGTAGAAGGAAGGTAGACAGGGTTCTTAACTAGCGAAGGAATCTGCCTGTAACGAGATAGGCCAGTTTGCTAACCAAGTGTTGCTATATCTTTACACCCTTTTTTCTCGGCCATTTAAGCAGCAACCAATGGAGAAGATTTTTGAATTTTAAGATTACAATACAGTTTCACATTTCTCACGTACCACGGAGAATAAAGTTGTTCCTATGGTGCTTTATGGAACTCGACCATACCAAAGTGCCATAAGTAAATATTGGCCTCACTACAGAAACTTTTGCGGCAGTTCAGGAACGTTTTTTTCAAAAGTAAATCTGATGTTATATCATTGAACTCATCCAGTAGTTCTCGTTTTATAAGTTTATAGGATGTTCCACGACACGACCTAGAAACTTATACCAGATATTCCGGCGGCCATTACAATCAAAAAAGTATTATACGTATGATCTACAGGGGAATTCCTTTAATTCCCTTTAGTTAACCTTGACAAATTGACGTATGTTTGACAAGTTAATGACATTTGTACTATATTATTAATTTAGATCATTATGTCCAACCAATAGCTAGATCGTATTCCTCACCACACAACATATTCAAACGTTTTTGGCTGCTTAGGCGAGACAGTAGTTGTGTAGAAAAAGTTGGATTTGACATCGCTAAAGTAGTTTTAAATGGCGTTAAACGAATTCCTTTTTCGGAAGGAAATTTCTTTAGCCAATGTATGATCAATTCTGCACCATATTCCAGCACATACTTCCTGGAGATTTTGGATGTGTCCGAATTGCCTAGTATGTATGCAAAGTATACTTGTGACGTCAGGTAAACTTGCCCCATCAAGTATACATGCATTTGAAAGTAATTCGGGTGCGTTTACTTGATGTGTACTTGAAGGTAGATTCTCTTTTGAGCCGATAGAGGTCTGTTTAAGCCATAGCAAATATAAAAGTAATTACTTACCCGGGTAACAACTGGCAATATATTATTATGACGAATATTATGGTAGAACTGCTAGTACACATTCTAGTACATTTTCGTTTACTTACTTCAAGTTCACATTTTAGTATACATTCTAGTTCTTATGCGTTTCGAGATGCGTGGCTTACTAGTGGTGGGGCTTGTTTACTAGGGTGTAGTACATACTAGATGCAAGAAAAAAGCGAATTCGGACACAGCCTTAGAAAATCAAATACCATATTGTCATAGTTTACAAAATAATTTGGAGATTATTCCAGCGATACTTTTTATGTATGACGCCCAATTTACAAGAAATGGGATTTATAACACTCATATGGCCCAATCTTAATGTAGAAACTTACATTCACTTTTTGAAAAAAGAATTGGCGAATTACATGAAAAATATTCTTTTGGGCGCTCGTTATGACATGTGATTCCAGCAAGATGGGGCACCACCTCAGTCTCAGAGACAAGTGACGGTGTTTCTTAATAAAAAAATTTCAGAACAGTGGATAGAACGAGGTGGTCCTGCATATTGGCCAGCTCGGTCACCTCATTTTGTCTTCGTTATATTTTTGTTCTATGGGGTTGCCTCAAATCTTGTGTGAACATTAATGGGAAACCTTTTAGAACCGAACAGTTGATTAACTGTATAGTTGAAGGTAGTACTTCTCTAAAGCATGAATTGGTAGCAATTAATTGGCAACACTCTATGAGACGAAGAATAGAATCATTTGCGACCATTGTATACAAAAATACCATCTCCATAGTTAAGTATTTTGGAGAGTTTGTTGCAACTTCCTGTAATTTTAATTAATTAGTGCTTAATATTAGCACTGAAAGTTCTAACTTCTAGCCTGTTAACCACATGATAAAAATGTTCTAAATGTATACATTATCAGTTTAGAACAAAAAGAGCAGTAATTCTTTTAATAAACTTGAAACATTGATGTATCCAACAAAGTTACAATATCATCCATCATATTATTAGGATTATTCTTGAGATAAGAAATAGTTTTTATCCGAATAACAGTCGTGTATGTATATTGGTTGAATAAAACGCATGCGTTGTACACAAATAGGGTGGACAATATCGGCTGGACAGTGGTCGCCAGGATTTCCCCTTCTAGTGAGGAATTTTCAGAATAGGAAACGTGATCGTCAAAGACATGCGCACTACAATAAATTCCTATGCACGTAAACAGTCGAATGGTAGTGGTGCAGTACTAGTCAATAATTGTAGTTAGTATAGATGCTGTAATAAATCTGTATGAATTATATTAACATTCTGCATAATTACATAATTTCTGCTCAGTATTTTGCTTATATTTTCTAAAGATCTCATCTCTAGAGAAAAATATTATTAAAACACATTTCTCTTGAATAAACAACAATTATCCTGAAGAAATGAAAAATTACCACTACTTAAAACAAACTCTATTCCACGGTATAATGAGATCATTCATTCCGAGATTCTTTCACGCCGAATTAATACGAAACCCGCATGTTATACACAATCCAACCAGGACGTTAAAGTGAAGATAAAACGCACGCGAACAACTCATAGTTCGCGAGCATTAAACCAAATAATTGAGTTTCTTATTGTTCTTTCTCTCCGTCTTTACGCAGCTACTGCTCCTCTTCCACGGTCGTGTCATCTTCGCGGCCGCAATGAACGTCCATTGTGACGCGGGAGCGCTGGGAATCCAGCCGGAATAGAGCAGAGGACAACTTCCGCTATTTAATTATGAACGTGTTGATTATGTTCGCTGCGTGTGTATGGTGCGGTCGGTGGGTGTATTGTGCCCCACTGGACTGGCGTCGTACATACCATATAACCAGAAGTACGTTACGCTTGGTTAAGGAAATACAATAAAGGAATGACCGCTCCGACGTCTTGACTTTGATCTAGCTTTGTGTCTGAAAGAACAGTAGAAAGGAATTACGACTGATGGTTGTGAAATTAAATTTGCTTTCAGCGGCGTACAATCGTGGCCATAATATAAAAGGAATGCTAAAATTAATATATTTAGATACCAATGCCAAATATTTTTATTAAAGCAGTCAAAGTTAATGGTTACAATTATGTGATATGTGGCTAGAAAAGACTTTACGTAGCTGCTGTAGAAGAGCTAAGAAATCAAAACAAAGATAATAATAGGAGTACCATCAATAAGAGTCTAGAATAGACATGAAAAACACGATCTTATGGCTTGAAATGCTTTTTATTATTCAGTATATTCTCTCAAAAGCTCAATACATTTATTCCAACGTTCCTCCAATTTATGAATTCCATCCCTAAAGTGATTTTCCGGAAGGTCTGCAAAATACTCGTCTACGGCTGCTATAACTTCATCACTAGACGAAAAATGCTTTCCGCACATGAATTTTTTAGGATGTGACAACAGCCAGAAGTCGGCGGATGCATTATCTTGGTGAAAAAGGATTTTTTCTTCTGCAAACCAGGTCTTTTTTCACGAATTTTTTCATCCAATTCATCCAAAAGTTTGCAGTACTATACAGAGGTGATTGTTTTACCAGTTTGAAGATAATCCACCAACCATATCCCTTTGCATCCCAAAAAACGGATGCCACAGCCTTCTTTGCTGATTTTTGGACACGAACTCGTTTTGAAGCTGAAGAACCAGGTTCACACCACTCTTTAGCCTTTTGTTTTGATTCAGAATCATGGTGATAGACCGAAGTCTCATCCATAGTGATGAATCCTTTTTAAAACGACCGGTTAATGGGCTTGCTGGCAAAACTACAGCAACTATGCAATATTCAAGTCCCTTCATAACCATGAACCAACTTCAACATTGGGCAAAGAAGATAATTAGATAACACTCGCGACAAAAATGGGTCTGCCTCCATAGAATGATGGCAGTTAAAGTAGATGAACACTTAGGTGTTTCCCGGCCACCTTGTGGCAAGACATTGATCTAAAGACATTGACCTAGCATCTTTCCCATAGCCCCAATTGATTTTAAAGAGGAACCCAAACAACTCCCCAGCAACTCCAGACAAGGCTTACCTTTAGGCACCACTTTTCCGCGATTGCTGTCAAACTACTTGGAGAACGGTGAAGATCAAGCTGTTTTTCCAACTAATCCTCACCTGCGATCTTTTGACCTGGCCCAGCGCTAGCAAATCCCAAGTCAAGAGGCTTAATGTTGTAGTAAACCGGATGCTGCGCATGATAGTCTAAGCTTCCTGGTTCATGAGCAACACTCAAAACCATCGCCACATGAACTTTTTGTCCTGAGCAACTACACGGCGACGCTGGCCAGAGGACCCCTTGAAAAGATTTCAAACGTAACATCCACAATCCACTGCTGCTTTCGATGCGTCTGTGTAGATCATTACCCTGTCTTCCAACTGATTTAAAACTGTAAATACACTGGTAATGGTTTCACATCATCCTCATATTTAATCCTAATGGGTACAACTCTTTTGTGGATATTTTTCTAGATTGGAAGCTTATCTGGAATGCTAATCTAACGACAAAAGACGTCGAATAAGGTTATACCAGTGTTAGAAACTTCCTGTTGCCTTTTGAGAAAAGCTTCAAACTACAGGCTAAGATGATTATCTGGACTTACTTTGGCCCATAGTCATATATGCCTCAACAGTATGATGACCAAAATCCAAGAACAAGGTTCTCTGCAAAAAATACAGCAGCATGTTTTCGTGAGCTTTACAAGTGAATCTAATCTAATCTAACCTAATCTAGTCCAATCTAATCTAATCTAATCCAATCTAATATAAGCTATCATCATAGCTTTACAAATTTTCTAAGGATATATGTGTTTTTATGAGCTCGGTGATTATCGTTTGCCAAAATAAATGAATCAAAGAATTTGTACCAAATTTTGCGTAAAAAATGAAATAAAGTGTAACAAAGTGTGCGAAATGTTAAAAAAGTTCTATGGTGAGTCTGCTAAGTGTAAAACAATATTTTATGAGAGATATGGTTATGAACAATCGTCAAATTACAATCAGAGAAGTCGCTGATGATATTGGTATATCAATTGGCTCATGCCATGAAATTTTTTCGAATGTTTTGGGTACGAAACGCGTGGCAGCAAAATTTGTTCCAAAATTGTTAAATTCTGAACAAAAACAGCGGCAAATGAAAGTTGCTCAGGAGTCACTAAATGAATCCAACGACGGTGCAGAATTACCGTAACGAGACTAAGACTCAATCGTCCCAGGAATCCTGACTTGCCAAGCCGGAAAAAGGCTCGACAAGTGCGGTCAAAGATGAAGGCTATGTTCACTGTATTCTTCGATTTTAATTGCATAGTGCGCCATGAATTTTTGCCACAAGGTCAAACGATCAATAAGGTGTACTATCTACAACTTCAACGCCGTTTGGGTTTTGGAGAAACAATTCATTCATTTCCTATTTCCAAAATAAAGAGGACCTTAAAGGACCGTCGCTTCACAAGCATGGAGGACATTAAAAGCGCATCGCTGATAGAACTAAAGGCTATTCCAAAGATTGAGTTTGAGAATTGTTTCGGCTGGCACAAGCGCATACTATCGAATAGGGATTTGGAGACAGCATTAATGTAGACAAGCAATTAATTTTTTGTGGCAAAATAATTAAATTCTCGTTATTTTTTGAACACACCTCGTATGTACGGTTCCTTCGATTGATGTCCTCTTTACTTTTTACATACTTTACACAAATTCGAATATGTACCTACATATGTATGATGCTATTTGATCAAAGTACTAAAAAGGTTAGAAAGGAAGTTTTTATTATCTTATGGAAGGAGTTTATAATAATCTATCCCAACAATCTCGCAATTGTTTCAAGTTTCGAACGACCCGGTATAGAAGTAATTCCCTTAAATCTCCCGTATCTTCTCGTACATCACAAAAATTAAATATGATTTATTACCAACTAATTACAGTACGTTCTACGACTACGCAAACACGTTGCGCTATTGGCACCTTTCAACAAAAGCTGCCAGCAGACCCAGACAGCGTTGACCTTCGCGTTGTAGTCGAACATTAGACCTATTACTTCCTCTCCTCCCTCCTTTTCCTTTCTTTTCCATCGTTCTTCGACAAAATTACCGGAATAAATAAGACGGATTCCGCGAGAATATTCCCGAGAATACGTCTCTGTCTCAGAGGCGGTTTAACGAGATAATTGCACGATGAACGGCCCCGGTCCGTTGATGGTCAAGCGTTGAAGAATCCCAGACGACAACCGCCGGTAGTGACCGCGGTTAACTTCAAACGGCGATTTTGTCATTCCTAACCGTCTCTCTGGACGACCGCGAAGGAAATCATGACGAGATGATGATGATGATGATGAGAACTTTTGTTCCCATAGTCTCCTTTTACAGGTGTAGTTTGACATAAACATCCGAGGCGTATACACTTTTGTTTCAGCGATAACGTGAGCGGCTTTTAAAGGTAACCGCATAGCATCTTAACAGTTTGTGTTTAACCTGATTAATTTTACTTATGAGAATAGGCCGTTGCTAGATTTAAAGTATGTAAGAACACTAGCATGAAATTGATATTTCTTCTTCATGTTTTTCGTAAAGTGAGTACTAATTATTTATGTTTTTTTGCGATAAACATTAACCAAACCTAAAATAAAATTAAAGAAAAAAGACAAACCGCAAAAAGTTTTGCCAAAAAAATATGTGGCCTTTTCAGGAAAGGAAGATGACCAAGGTACATCTATTTTCAGACAAAATACTGCTCAAGTCTTATAGAGTACTACTACATAAAAATTGAACAACCAAGGTGAAGATTGGTTGAGTGTAGGCTGTCACGACCGTAATCCATAGTAGGTATGTTTTTTCGGGTCTTGTCGCGTAGGTAACTATTCACTGTCTTGACGTTTCGCTGATTGTGCTATCAGCTTCTTCAGAAGTTTTCTAAAGACTTCAGCTTCTGAACCTAGGTGAAGATTGTTGGTCGCATTTGGACCTAAACGAAACAAACTGAAGTTACAGAGAATAATAGATAATTTTTTCCATCTACTATACAAAGTGCATTTAAATTTCCAAGCAACCCTCTTCAGTATCACCAAGTGATCCACTGCGATTAGTGTGCTTTATTAGCACGCATGGAATCTTTATCAGCAATATGTTTGCCTTGATAGTCTCTAACGTTAGAATCAACTATGTTAGATATTAAAAACTTAAACTCCGAAAAAGGACTTTTTCTTTGTCCTTCATTGTTCGACTTCTTTCCTATGTTTATTTATGAGAAAGCCCAAAAAAGAATTCAGTCCAATATAATAACGTAACATGCTTCCATTAGACGGGGATTTATCAAAATAAATGCCATAATTTAAGTAACCCCAAACGAGGAAATCGCACATAGCGATATTTGAAGAATGCGAAAACTAAGCCAACAAACAACATAACAAGCCACCATTCAGGCTGCTATTTCCCAGCCATGAGGAATAGGGGCTCTGCTGGATCCAATTTTGAAAACGGATCCCGTGTTTTTTATACAGACGGATCCAAAATTAGCAAAGAGGTAGGGGTTGGCGTTCATGGACAGAGAACCAACCTCTCTAGAATCCTAGGAGCAACTCTAATCATTTTTCAAATGGAAATACGCGCCATAGATCTTTGCGTTCAAGAAATCCTAAATGAGGAGGAATGTAAACATCTATATACATGTATGTACCAATAGCCAGGCCACTCTGAATCCTCTAGCTACTCACAGCTTTGAGTCTAGGTTGGCCTAGAAATGCCGAATGAATATGCTGCAACTGAGCACAAATAAGATGGTACGGCAAAGTCACCAGTGAAATTTTTTACGATCAAATACAAAGGTTGTCTTTGCAGAAATAAAGTAATGTTTTTAAATGACATTCACATCAAAATATATTACTTATCATTCACAGTTCTAGTAGTATTTAAGACTTGATGGCAGTTATTTAAAAATATTCGTTTGTCTTTTGAAAATGGTGCTTACATGCTTACATTACATTAAATGCTGTATCTAATCTAAAGTTTATAATATGTGATGTTCGCACTATGCAACTAGTATTTGGCTTCGGTAGTACCGTTGGTACATAGGTTATATCGTCCACAGTCGAATAGCGAAAACTCAACCCCTTTCTTCTCAAAAATTTAGTTTTTACTTGGGATTCCTCCGCCAATAAAACTTCACCGACGTAATGGCGAGAAATTTTTTTTGGTTTCAAATTTAACTAAAATAAAATCATGAATTTCTGGTGTTCGTTTGTTTATGTGATTCAGTTCATCTCCTGAGATATCTTCTTGTGGTTCTGCTAAATATTCTTCGTCCATTTCTGACTCATTGTCAGACGACTCGAATTCCACGTCTTTCTTCTTACGCTTTGTAGTATTTTTGTACTTCTTTTCTTGCTTCTTAATCTCTCTTGCCTTTTTTCTTTCGTTTTTTAGACGTTCTTCTTCTGCGTTCTTTCCTATTTGGGATTCTTCATATGCTCTCCATTTTTCTGAAGTTACAACTGCAGGAAGTTTTACCTTTCTTCTTACGACATTACTGCTTTTCGGAAGCAAAGACCAGAACAAATTATTTTTAAAAGGAGAAGGTACATCTTTCCCATTTGTTTCAGGTGATAAAATTTGTGCAAGTTCCCATTTTAATGCTGCAGTATCTAACACTGGTATACTTTCAGTATTTTTCTCAGCTATTGGATTTATATTTAGGATTTCTGGATTATCAGATGTAGCCGCTATAGTTTCTGGACTTCTTTCGTTTATTCTTTGTATATCCAAGGCTTCTGGATTGTCATTCAACATCAACAGATCATCATCAGTAGATTCAATAACCGTGGAACACTGGGAGGTTGACGCTCCAGAAAACTGATCTACACCTTCAGCCACTGGGCGAGTTAACAAATGTTTACTTTTTTCCCATAAACCGAACAAAGCTGCATGTTCCCGAATGACTGAAATGTTATTGGCATTAAAAGCAGTGATTACTTCTGTACCGATCAGTTATTCAAGATAACGATGATTAGCCACGTGTTGTGCAGTTTCAGAAGTGTCTTGATCATTTCATTCGAACATTTTGTATAGTCAATAGCTTCTTCATCAAATGGACAAAGTCCCCATTTGCGAAAACCATTGACGATTACTTGCGGATGGAGGTAATTTTGCAAGATGCCGTGAAGAAGCTTTGGCATTCACTGGTTCAACTAATATACCAGTGCATGAGACTTTGCGGCAAAGACTGGTATTTTACGACAAATTTGATCCAGTAAATGGCACTTAATATCAAATGTCTATTTATTTTATTTCAAGCTTTATATTAGTTTAAAAAGACAATATATACATTCAAGAATCACACCTAGTCAAATTATGTACAGAAAGTGTACTTGCAAATATGGATGTTACTAAATTACTTTAATGCGATACTTATAAGAAAACATAACAATTCTAGAAAATACATACCTTTAACACAAAATCACTTTAAAACTAACAACGGCAAACTCTGTGAAGCTGCCGATCATAGAATGAACAGTAGAGG
>SMLS01058394.1:0-13367 GCA_004785975.1 Popillia japonica
TTTTTTAATAGGTAAACGTAAAATTTATTATATACATATTTATTACCAACTGAAACAGACTATTTTGAATAGATCATAAATTTAAGTTGACAAAATGAAACTTCCTTTACCTGGCTTTTGATGTCGCTTTTACTAATTGCTGTGGCAACGGTCGATTCTCTAGGTTTAGGTGGGGCACTGAGCTGAGCTTTGAGTATTGGTGAGGCAGGTGAGGCGGGGGGTGTGTCTGTATTGTCGGCGACGACTGTGAGGGTTGGTGTCGTGGAGGTGCTGACAGGGACAACGGTTACGTTCTGCGCCTTGCGCCTTACAGTTTTAGGGGTAGCTTGCGCTACTGGTGTCGTCACCGGTTGCATATTGATAACTAATTGCTGTGCACGTGCCTTTATACCGTCATAGAACTGAGGATCGTTCGAAGTCACTGGCTTAACTGGATTCGGACCAACAGTACCTCCAAATACAGACCTATACAAAACAATGCGATAGAATTTAACCCAACTTTCAAGTAGTGTACTCTTCATTTTATATTTACCTAACACACCGTGGAAAATGTAGTGGTGCTATTACGCCTCTCCTGCCAATCTTTGCACATGAATTGATGTAATGCTTATAGAGTTCCTGGTGGTCGACGCGACCATTACAAGATGGTTCGTAAGTTGCCCTCAACCACGCCAAAGCAAACTGCTCGTTCTCTTGTATAGCTTGTTGATGTGCATGCTGCTGTTGGACAAGTTGCTGCGGGCTAATCGACGGTGTTGTAGTTTGCGTGGATGTAATTGGAGTAGGAGTTGCTATAAAAATTTTCCATTATTAGTATTTGGAACAAAATATTTTTTTTTGTTAATTTAGACATCAAATACATGCATCTTAAGAGATTAATTCTGATTTTAATGTTTTTATTAAAATAATTAAAGTTGTCCAAGCTATAAGTATGCCCTCAGTATTATTCACTCATAAAAAGGAGTCTAATGCCCGATTTCTGAAACGTCAAGCAGCAGTTATCTGTTTGGTATCTGGCGATTAAACAAAGCCAGTCTTTGTTAAATTGCCAGATACCAAACAGATTACTGCTGTTTCACGTTTCAGAAACCGGGCATAAGTGTCTCTTATTGTCACTTTCCGTTAATAAATTAAATCTTAAAATCGTACTTGAGTCAATAATTCTGTTTTAGCTGTTAAAATAACAAATAATCTTTTCCACTTAGAAATAGGAACAAGGAACAACAAGGAATTCAATTTAACGTGTCTCTTTTAGGAAAATATAAACGAATATCTTGAAGCCAACCTTCTAATTCAAAAATTTTGTAAACGGAAATTTCTCTTATGATTAAAATAAACGTACATCATATTATAAAAAGGTGTGATGTATTTTTGGGAAATAATACCTGCTGGTGATGATACTGGTGTTATAGCAATCAACCTCTGTGGTGCAACTTGTACCACCCTCTGAGGTGTATTCGATTGCGACGTACTAACTTTAGGCGTCGATTGTAGTGTCGTAACGGTCGAAGTCGTCGTAGACATGCTAGTAGCACTCGAAGATGAAACAGTCGTCAACGTACTTGAAGTACTCGTACATGAATTCGAATTACTCACAGAGCTATTCGCATTACCACCGGGCACCGTTTCTACCAGTTTCATTCCGATACAAGCTTTCGGACCGTAACTTTTACCTTCTACCGTAACTAATGACACTAGAGTATCCACCACACCGTGATTACCGACAATAAAGTTACACGGTCGCTCACCCAACGACGATAATGAATATAAACATTCGAGCGTATAGATTAGTAACATCACATCGTGAATTGTTAAGAAAGAACAAACCCTCGCGTAAACGAACGACTCCAAACACCTACTCAAAGAATCTTCGTTTGCCTCGTTTTGACTCAGTTTATTTAACGCGTCTAGTGATGATATGCAACTGTTCCTATCTTCACTGACTAAACCGTTAGAGACGAGCTTGATCAGGAAGAAAGACAGTTTGTCCGTTTGCGGGTCTTTGACGAGAAATTCCGTAGCTACATTCCCGAGCATATCCATACCTAAATTCTGTAATTGATTCCATCGCGAACACACACACAACAACATAAGCCGAATGAATGTCCGATTCTTCGTTAAGATCGGCACGTTCTCTTCGATAAACGTTAAGTTCCTTAAAATAGTAGCCACTTGCAGCACGCGCTGTCCGACATAGTCCCGTGTACCTAAACTTCTGCCTAAACAGAATATATCCTTATCTGACGAATGGGGTTTTAGCTTAAATATATACGAAGGGTTTAACGAGGTCGTCGTCTCTACGTCATCACTGGCGAACAATTCACTGTCACTGTCAACGTTAACGGGTTCACTGTCTACGATCATAGGCTCCGGGAATTTCGTCACGGGGCTTTCTTTTAACACTTCCACGTTTATAATTCCAGTATTGATTTCACTAGTAATCGGTTGGCTAGGCTCTTCTGCTTTGGTTCCTTTTTCAGTCAATTTTGGGGCCTTTTCCGGGATGTACTTTCTTTCGTCAGTAAGATCTAAGTATTCCTCCGAATATACTACATCTTTCCAGAATGTGTGTAGAGGGTGGCCACGTATCTTACTGTAACTTTCGATGAAAACGTTCCTAAGGGAATCTAAAACATAAAGTAATAATTAGATAAATATATACACATAAAACAATGGTATTAACACAAAAGGTAAAATGCAAAATAAGGTCTACTACGAGAAATGTAGCAAATACCTATCAGTTCTTGACTGAAGATGTATTTGTAGTTTAAGCAAAATAAAAATAAATGACTTGCCGCTTTTCTATACAATAAGTTACGTACATACACCTTATTGCCACATTATAGTCAATTTGATTCAGCTATATCAGAAACTTATTGTTAAAAATTTTTACACAAAAGTGATTGATTTTGGGATACTTTCAGTTGCCTCAATTAAGGCAGTTGAAAATTGAATGATGCAAAATCTAATAAGAATACGCAGACACAACCTCGACAGTAGATGCGTCAAAGTCACTGCTAAATAGATAATCTAAATTTTTATGGATCTTTATAAAATTCTTTGTATTGAATATTCGTTTGATGGAGATCTTTCCTCTGAGAAAAGAAATTTCTAAATTTTTACTTTATATTTCTAAATATGTATCTTCGTTCAATAACTCAATTATACGTATACGGGAATAAAATAATTTTATGTGGCTGTATGTATGTAGATAATATAGGCGTTACATAAACATGTGTTAAAACCTACGCAGAGCAACTCTAGAAAATTCTGAGACGAAAATAGATATGTTCGTTACGTATTCCAGACTTCCGACTTCTTAGTATCAATAAAAATACTCAAAAGTAAATGATTATTGGGTATGCATTATTGTTTAATTCTAAAACAATGATTATATCACTATCTTCATCAAATTCTTTGCTAATGTAGTTTAAATAGCAAGACGTCCAACTCGTCGTCACCATTCCTGCCACATAATGTTTGAAGGCTTGATCAACGACTTCATAAAAGCAGATTTAGATGTAGATTTGTACTGAACCGCTATGACGTTGAAGGTCAAAGGCAGCAACCAACTACGCAAAAAGAAATAGTATTTTAAAACCAATAAATTCAAATCTTAAATGAAAGTGATGATATTAGCAAAGTTGTATTTACAAGAAAATTTATAACTTAAGCAATTGCTGGATTGAAGGGTTTTGCAACATGGTGAGTGCTTAGCCGCAGCGGTTTCTTTAGTTGTGTTGTTATAGTTTAGTATGTAGAAATGTCTTCAGAGGTCTTGGCTTCCAACTGAGAATGGTACAAAGAGAGGAATATATTTCTCAGAGAAAAAAAACTCCGTCATCACTTCCGTCAGTGGCCTATCACCTCGCTGGAAGTCCTCCTGCTGCTAAGGTTAGCAAACTGTTTAAGAAGTTACAAGAGATAGTGTCGTTAATAATCCTAATTCGCATTATGGGGCGTGGAAAATTGTTTCGCAATTTAAGCATCAGCCACAGTTTTCAATATGTATTTGCGTAGGTTTTGGAGTTATTATGTCTGACCAATATCTCCTCCAAATACGTCGCTCGATAAGGAAGCTAATTTATTATTTACAAAAAAAAGTTAAATAATCACCTGGACGTTGGCACAGAAAAATTGTATTATTACTGCATTCGTATTAAGCATTGTAGTCTTGCTTTCAATAGTCCTACCATATAGCACAATTTCTGTAATTAATTCGAAAATATTTTCGTCTCAAAAATTTTCCGAAATATTGTCTTACGTACGCTACATTTTAACACCCCCTGTATAGCAAAACACTGAAACTGTAATAATCAACGACACAATTATCTGTTGTATTATAAGCCTAATTCAAATGAGTTCTCAATACAAGTTTCTAATTAGAATGGCTTTTTCAATGGTTACCTTCAGGTTACCTTCGTCTCGCTAACATTCACTTTTTTTAAAAGTATATACATACGATGGTTGAAAACGCCGGCGTGCGCGATCAGGTAGTCAATGAGTCTCGGGTGTTTCTCAATCTTGAGGGTGTGCTTCCCATCGTTAGAGAGCAGAGTGCAGACATTTATGGCGAAGTCTTGTTCGTTTGGCAACGGTGAAAGGAGCGACAGGGCCAGTCGGTCGTAATCCGAGCATTTGTACAGATCTGTCGATAAGTGGTTATATTCTCTCGTCGATTCTGTAAATAAAATCAAACATTAACATGTAATAAAAAATATTGTGGGTACGAACACCAAAACTGAGTATTAAATGTCACATATATTTCAAATCGTTTAAAATTATCTAAAAATATTATAGAATCCTTAGAGTCATTTACACGATATATCATTCCAGCAGAAATAGTCCACGATTAAAGCATTTATAGTTTTCAAGTTACTACATATCTATTTTATCAGGACCAGAAATTATACATAAGTTGCGCAATAAATTTACGTTACGTTAAAAATACGAAATTATAAAGTTGTTTGTGGGCTAAGAGAAGTAAACAAAGGGCTACAAGTTAACGGAGTGTGTAATCGTACGCTCATGCGACAGAGTTACTTCCGGCGGTTGCATTTCTCCCTAAAGGACTACTCTTCACTCTGAGTACATTTCTGTATTCATTTTGGCAAAAATGTTATTCGTTAAATTGACGAATTGCTAACTGTTTAAATAATGCAATTACATGTCCACTGTTCTCAACATTATTTATACCTACATTGGAAATCTTAAGATGTGAAGAATTGTGTTTTATATTATTAATGTCGCTCAAGAAATCGATATAAACCTTAACTCGAACTGAACCAAGGCAATCGAACGTATCTACAGAGATTCACCGTCTGTTCAGAACATAGACCATTGATTTATTTCACGTATTCTCGACAAAATACATCAATCCAAAATCGGTGCATGGAAGAGGACGTGTGCGTATCCTCGTACATACATCAGATTTACTCGCATGTACCACACATACGAGTATCATGTGTATGTATGCAACACACACAACAATAGCTTTCAGAAAGATCAATACCGGGCTATGGTGTAATGGTGTTGGATGGCAGTGTACCGCTCGCTTAGCTGTCGACTGTGGCGGCGGCTGCCTTCGTTGCTCCTGCCTGCCGGGGTCTCGTCACCCCGAACGTGTCCATGCGATCGTAAAAATGCGCAACGTTCGCTGACGATAGATGAAGAAGGCGTGCCCCCGTGTCGTCCCGTTTGAAATATACCGTATTTTCCTACAGAAAAGTGGCTCTTTCTGTATTACTTTAAAAATGTTATTTAGATTCTCGCTATTTTTTTAGTACACGGCAATTGGAGATTGTTCGCTCCGATACAAAAAAAAATCCTGAAAAATGCATAGTAAATGAGATAAAAATTGCTGATTTTTCTTCTGACTTGGTGTCCGATGTATTATACTTATTAGGTACACCACAACGAAACAAGTGTGCGGACATATAATGAAATTGGTTATAATATAGAACAACACGCCTGTTATCTGGATATATCATGATACCGATTCCAAACACATTTCCGAGTGTGTCAAAGATTGATTTACCGAAAATAATATCCGAGTTCTCAACCAACGCTCCCATACTCAGGATGTTAATGTGATTGAAAATCTATGGAAGCATGTTTAGAATACGTTATCATATCGAAAATATATCTAAACATAGAAACTAGTTATGAACAAAAATTGGTAATGAATACGTGCAATTTATCTGTTCTGTATTAATAGAATAATAATCTAAAAATTCAGAGAGTTACTTCCATAATTCTGAAGTACTTAGACAATTTCATGAAGAAAATTGATATACAGTAGCGGACAAAAGTTAAGCAACTCCATACAAATAGTATCTTTTTAGATAATTAAAAAAGCTCAAAATATAACTCATATATCATTTTGTATATTTCAACATTCATTAATTTCAGATGAAGTCTTATATTTTCTAATCATGAACTGATTATTCTAAATAGAAGCGAAAATTTAGGTGACAAAAGCTAAGCAACCGCATCTGTTGCGCTTCTGAGAAGTCCCTATCTATACATTTTATGCTTGTGTGCTGATCCATTCTTTAATAGCCACGAAAAGTGTATTTAATGGATTTAAAACTGAAAGATGGTTGAGCAATACGAAAAAGGAGTGCTTTAAGTAAAAAAAAATTACTCACGATCGGTTAGTAAAGTGAACTTTTCCAGCCGCCACATAGGTTAGAAAACCCCTCATTACATACCAATGTAGGTATGTAATAGCACTTTACCGGCTAATTTATGTCCCTTTCCGGCTAGCTAGTCACTTTCTCGGCTAGCTACTGTAATTTCAGAGTTTATGAAACGTCAGTATCATTTAAATAAGTAAAGCAAACTAATATACGTTAAAAAATATTTCTATTACCAACAGCAATACATATCAAAAGCAATTGTCAAAATGTCATAAAATTTAATTTTTGAAATTAACGATTTACATATATAGTAGATAGTAGCATATATAATAATTAATTACCAACCGATCGTGCCTAAAATAGTATACAAACATCGGCGGAAAGATTCATTCCCGTCTCGAGATTATAGGTAAGGAGGTAATGAATCACTTTCCGCCTCGGTATATAATATACTGTAACATACACAAGTCGATAGTATCACGAATGACACAAAGATACCAGATTAGAGGTACAGTGGCCACTAACGTTCGGTCTGGACAATCGCGTAAAACAAATGATAGATTCGATAAAATAATTCCTCATCAATGCAAGATAAATCCATGGACAATTGCTCAAGAAATAAAATCGTCTTTAAGTATCGATGTGAGCACACGACCTATATGAAGACGTCTAGTGGACAGTGGACTTTATAGTTGAAGACCAGCGGGAAAACCTTTGGTATCACAAAAATAGAGAGCAGCAAGATTGCGTTTTGCGAAGGAGCACGCCTCATGTTCTATACAACAGTGGAAAACAGTTCTATTTAGCAATGAATCCAAATTTAATTTGCATAGCACTGACGGGATTTGTTATGTACAGCGTTCCTAAGACAAAAGATTGAACCCAAAATATTGCCAGAAAACTGTAAAGCACGGAGGTGGTAATGTGATGGTGTGGGGGTGCTTTTCTCGTAATGGGATGGGCCTCCTACATCAAATCAATGGCATTATGGATAGATTTATGTATAGAAATATATTAGAAGATATAAGTAATGCTGCCATTTGCTGAATGGAATATGCTTCGATGGCATTTTCAGCACGATAACGACCCTAAGCATACTGCTAGCGTCGTCAGGGAGTGGTTTACTGAGCAATGAGTTAGTGTTATTTCTAGGCCAAGACAATCTCCCGATCTCAATCCTATTGAGAATTTGTTGGAAATTGCAAAGCCGAGAGTAGCAAACAATAAGGGGTATAAAAACGCCGCTGAACTTTTTGAGGTATTATCAACGTAATGGCAACAAATTGATCCGCAAATTCTGCACAATTTGATAGAATCTATGGCTATGATGAAATTAAATCATAAAACATCAAATACGTGTTTTCTCCTTGTAAGGATACGATCTGTTAAAACTGATATTATAGTTGTATAGTCAGGAAAGTAAAATAAAAAATACTAACATAATTTAATTTTAAATTTGTCGTTATTTGTTGTCAATGGAGCATGGTACACTTTTATTTTTAAAAACACCCAGTTTATCTTATTCCAATGTTAGTTGCTTGTGCAAGTTTATTTTCGCACTTTTAAGGAGGATTTTCAATAGTATACTTAGATGCGACATAACATTTTAATTACTCGATATCGGTTAATAAATCGACGTAACAGTTGTAATGCACATACACTATGACGGCTTGATAATAGACACTCGAATGTGAATGATTGAATCAGTCATTCGGGACGATGCGCGAGCACTGATGATACGCCTTCTATTTTTTCGGAGAAGTCTGTCTGATAAATGTACATAGAGCGTCCGCTCAATATGAACACATCCAAAATCAACAAGCGAATTAAAAATTTATAAATGGTCAAAGTTTCTTTTTTTACAAATTGATAAACAATTGGTTTCAATAAAATTATAAAGTAGTTTTTACTTCGAATTGCGGTATACTTATCTGTAGAAAGTGACAAGTTACGCATTAAATATTTTGAAAATAATTCATTAAAAAAGATTATAATGCAGATTAATGCTTGTAAACGAATTATTTTTGATTATAACTTAAAATTGTAGTTGTATACGCTTTCTTCTGTCTTGAGCGACGGAATAAATACAGCTTGAAAAAACAATGACCATTTTAGATAGTACGTTTCACCAAGTTTGTTTAAATCGATTAGCGTAATATATACCTAAATAATTAAAAAACTTTTGAAATATTTAATAAGAAAATGAAGTCATACTTTTAAATACTGTGTGAACCCAAGAAGCTGCAAATTTTGAAATTTACTTGCGCAAAATTTTAGTAATCAATTAATAACAGTTTTTTTCTTCGTGACGTTATCATCCTAAATGATCAATACCAGCACTACATTTAAGTATAGTCACTAGTGAACTTTAAACGAAAGCGGTATAATTTTTGAACTAGCACTTGATCTTAATAAAGAATTGACATTTCGATGATTACAATTTTGTAAGTGGTTTGTAAATTATCCATCCTGACGGATGAATGATATCGAAAACTTTACACATGAAGCATAGTTTTGTAAAACGGGATAATGACATTCTCAAAATACAAAAATTTGGAGTAGTAAAAATTCACATGCAATTATTGAAAACTCGCTACATCCAGAGAAAATGGGTGCTTGGGCAGCGATAAGTCATAGACCAATCATTGGAGTAATATTTTTTCAGGGACGTTAACTGCTCAAAGATAGCGCACAGAAATTTTAGACTCATTTATCAATCAATTGAATGATGATGAAACACAAAACACATATTGCCAATAAGGAAAGAGTGAACTGAAATATGTATGTCCTGTTGATGTTCAAAATATGTAAAGAGCAATATATTAAACATAGAACTTAGATGAGAATTCAAGTAACTTTGAATATTCATTCAACAAACATACTTTTACTACTTTGACATTTGACAAATGTGTAACATTACATTAACAATAATATAAGCATAAGTAACACAAAACATGCAACACGACAGTGCTCCAATATAATAATTATTTAACTGCATGTTATAATCAGTATTCTGATTGCACTACATACGTAAAGTAAAGAGAGACAGTATGCAACGTAACGCTGACATACACGCATAAATACTTCGATCTACAAAATTGAACCAGCTAAGAAAGGGTTTACATTTGACACCGGCTCATCTTGTTCTGGAGGCATCATTTAAAAAGTGATTTTATTATAACCAGAAGAAGCTGAAATCTAAAATTAGCTCGTCATGATATATCCTGTATATTCTTTTTATGGCACAACATTGAATTATAGCGGAAGAAAACTTCAGGCCACGTAAATATAGTTAATTTTACCAGTAAAAAGAAATAGGAATACAAATTTTCTTGGTACGTAAATGAAACATCAATTTACAATTTTGACGATTTATGGGTACTAATAGTAGACGTATGAAAAATGCGATTACCATTTTAAATCAATGGAGGCTATGCCATATATTTTTCTTACATTCCATACAAGGCGAAAGTAAACATCGATATTCTAAAAATAAACAAAACACAACCGAGCGAAAATCTCGAATCAATAAAGCAAAAGCGGAAAATTAAAAAGCGCGCATTAAATCATGGAGGTGTTAATGTCATCGACCAACGGAAGGAAAAAATTAGCCCCAATACTAACAGCACACCAGAGAGTGAAAAGTGTGCGGAACCGATAACGACACGCGAACATAAGGCGCATGACCCCCGCTCTACTGTTAGAGCCAGCAAAATAATACACACAAAACTGAGGGATAGGACGATAGGCGCGTAGCGCGCACTACCGTGAGCTTGGGTCAAAACCAACAGATACATAATAGCCGTGTAGCAGCTCCAGAGGAGACTGCAGTACTTGACATTGTCGAATTAGAACGTGCGAGCGCTATAAACAGGAATATCTCGACTTGCAAGGTTTCTCGACTCTCAATTTAGAATTAATACCAATTTTGAATTTATCCAATTACTGGCCCTTTAAAAGACGTAAAATAAATTAACAATACACAATGAAAATGAGTATTTTATTGTATTTAGCGGTAATTTGCGAGCTAGTACACAACAAACTTACGACTTCACGCTCTGTGCCAGTAAACTTATTACTAGCTCAATTGAACATTTTTTGAAAAAAAATGTTTAATGTAGAAATTAAACCCAACGCATACGTATAAAGTTAGAACAATTGCGCTTCTACTAGCATTTTTGAAACTATTCAAGGATTTGTTGGCTAAAACTTTCCATCTTTTTCCCATAAATCTTTTTTTGGATTAATAAAATTCGCTATAAAGCAATGTTCTCATTTATTAAATGGAAGTTCTCCGCTCAGCAATTGCATATAACAAACAAGAATTAAAGAAAGTGATTCTAGATTAGCTCCCCCGAGTATTTCAGTATTATCCATGTATGAATTTAAGTTTTCTGATAAAAATAATTTGAATATTGTCATCGGTCCAAAATAATGGTGTCATTGAAAAGCACAGCCCCGTTTTACGATGTGAAAAGTAAGTATAAATTATATCCAATTGTGACTTTTTAATGGTTTACACACTAGAGGTAGTTAAATTTGATCTACCACTATAGTTGTTGCCTGTCCTGTTTTCAAATCTGGCCAATAGCTTTGCATAAAATTAATTGTTATTTTGTCATCTTCCAACAATAAAAATAATTGAAAGTAGTTTAGCGCAACTCAGATAAATATATTATGCTAATCCAATACAACAGATATGACAGGAACTCTGATCACCACTAAAACGTGTGTTATCAATTGGAGATCCTGAAAATGTAGTGATTTGTTAGTAATCTGCGAAGCCTTGTGCTCCATGTTCATCGCCACAATAGTTTTCATTATTAGTCTTAAAAGCGTTCTCCTATCAGGATTTTGCATTAAATTTATAGGATGCAGGTTAACAAAATAGGGAATTATGTTATTCCTGGATTTCCGGATTAAAATTTGTAGCCGGAAATATGCAAGACGAAAGTGATGCTGCTTTCTGTAAAAATTTTAATACAAATGTAACCTTCTCTGAACATTATGATTTGTATAGTCGCAATATCGTGGTAGAAATTTTGAAGGCCGTCAAACATGCCTACTTTTTACTACTTTATACGTTAAAGTAGTAAGCCAATAAGCGTGATTTATCATTAACGTGAACTTTTCTCACTATTGGTTTCTGTCAATAATCATTCATACTTATCCTAGCGCTTCTGAGGAGTAATCCAATAAGAATAAAACATTTGGTTTTCGTGATATTCTTTTTTAATCAAATATTTTGCAATAAAACAACAACGCACAGTAATTGTCAAAACTTATTTTAAATAAGTTTCGTAAAAACAATTTGTACATTACGTGGTTTTTTATTAAGTAGGCGCATAAGGCGTTCAACGATTAGTCTGATTGAAGATTTGGTAAAACTATATATCATCGTCGGGGGGAATCTTCCATCAAAGAGACTGACAGTCCAACAACTTTGTCTCATCACCGTTCACAGCTGTTTACGGTAAATTTGAAACAAAAATTATCTAAGGAAAAATAAACTCAGGATATTAAACGTGTAAATCATACGCCGCCCTTTGGATTTGAGAACTCGCTATTAAAAATAACAAAATATAAATTAAAAAAATAAAATATAAATTAAAAAGAAACACTATCTCGTACTGTTTTGGACACAGTCAGTACATTCAGTAAATATACAGCACTCGTCTAAACCTCAAGGAGTTACCCTGCAAAGAAAACTCCATCGTCCACAAATAAATTGTAATAGGCTTAGTAAGATCCGCCAACCCATAAATTCTCTAAAAAGTAGACAGAATAAAACAAAAAAGCGTTTTGGTACACTAACGCAAATATGACATGGTGTACTGGAAATGGCAAATAGTGGTCTGCGTTCCCAAAGTAATAACCTAGCAGAATAACGACTCATAAAAAAGTCAACGTTTTGCAAGTTGATGTAATAGGTACCTGGACAATCCAATTTTAATTAAAGAAAAAGGTGTGGGCAAACACAGAATATTCACGAATTTACTACCTGTTTCTCTTATAGGGTGGCATAGCATTCGTGAAATTTTGAGTTTAACATGACAATAAAATGTTCTTAACCAAAATACTTTTGCATTAAACTATACATTGATGCGCGCTTCTACAGTTTCTGTCATATTTGGGTCTGCTTTACCCCTTCCCTGTGCCAAAACCA
Source organism: Popillia japonica (assembly GCA_004785975.1). NCBI lineage: Eukaryota > Metazoa > Arthropoda > Insecta > Coleoptera > Scarabaeidae > Popillia > Popillia japonica. The sequence goes on from SMLS01058394.1 coordinate 12,808, forward strand.
CCTAAATACAGCGGCGTGCGACAGGCAATCGTGAGAGACAGACGCGCAGCATAATAACCGGCAATCCGACGAAAAGGAGGAGTGGTATGTGCGTTGTGTTATCGATTGCGGTGGAACGTTTGTGTTTTCGCCGTCATCACTGTTGCCGCTGAGCACCGTGCCGACCCAAGTCGGTCGTACATCTTAAACCCTGCACCTACATAACAACCGACATAGTTGTACACAACCACCCCGCCTACAGCTCGGTGTGTTTATTGAGAAGCGCACGACTGTGTGCGACCTCTCCGCCAGCCCGCACGGTCGATTGCCGCTTCAGATTCCTTCGGCGTATTACGTATGTGCGGTAGCTGCCGCTATCTCATGGTTGATTTTTTTCGCGATATGTCAATATATAATTACAGTGACGTGCGAAAGTAATGTCGCTACCAAAATATATTTATCACTTCAATTTGCTTTAATTAATTCTGTAGCTGTGAGGAAAATAACGTTAGTTCAAATTCATATTTACACACAATGTTTGTGCTTTTCATATTTCGTGCGCTTTGTATTGTTACATGTGG
>SMLS01058397.1:0-11523 GCA_004785975.1 Popillia japonica
CGACAGAACACACTACTTTCTACTTTAAAGATTTGGGGAGATAAAATTATACCATAATCAAGGGCGTATTTTGAATATTTATAATTATTTTTTTTAGGATTGTTTACCTTTTTGGAAAGGGTATCTTGTCCAGATTCTATTTTTGTTATGAGTTTTGTATATATTGTTAGCAGATTTGAAATTTATTCATTTGAAGTATATAATGTTTTTTGGCTTACCTACGCAACTTTGACTAGGATTTTAACTGTTGGCGCCGTTTGCCGCTGATCTACTTTTAACATAGAATTTAGTTTTAGTTTAACTTATTATCTAAAAGATATATCAAAGCTAGCTATCCTTTCGTGCATATAAACAAATGGCATGCAAAGATGTTGAGCAACTCAGAAACAAAATTGTAAATTTAATTAGCTTAAACTCTTTCCAAAAACGAAGAAGACCGTGCAGCTCTTATCAGACATCGTCTAATCAACAAAAAACGAAAAAATACGTCCTTACATAAAGATAATGGATTAGATCATCTTCATGATGTGTATACCCAAGGACTGCGGTCAATTGGTGAAGTAGACGAAGCAAAAATTATTAAACTATTGAGGTCTTTTTCAAAAGCCAAAAAGACGGAGGTTCTAAAAAATCTGGATGTGTCTGAAATTACTCAAACATTTGATGAATTGGAGGCATTAAGTGTGTATATTGATTTATTAACAAAAGCTCAATACATGTATTTAAGAAATCTTTATTTGGAAAGAAATTTCCCTGTATTTCTACCATTCACCACCAAAATTCAGCAAGCAAAACAAAGTTGCTATCCGCCCCCAGCATCAATAGAAATTACAAATACGTATGCTAAAGTAAAATCTTTACAAGATCTACTTTACCACACAACAGCCAGGATTGTAATGATAGAGTCTGTGGAAATTAAAAGTTTTCAAAGAATAACTCTGTACTGTAAATGGGGGTGTGATGGTTCGTCAGGACAAAGAGAATATAAGCAACCATTTCCAGAGAAATCTAACATAATTTCTGATGCATGACATCATTAGTGCCTATTAAATTGTAGATGAAGATACAGGCTATACAGTTTGGCAAAATCCAGCTCTATCGTCTATACGATTTTGTCGACCGATCTGAATCGAATTATGTAAAGAGACACCTGCTAAGACCAAAGAAGTTGTGGAGAATATTAAAAATTAAATAAAGTTATTGTCTCCATCTATTATTGCTAAACATGAGCAGCAAGTAAAAGTTAAACATGAGCTATTTTTAACAATGATAGATGGAAAAATAGCTCAAGTTTTAACAAATGACCTATCATGCTCAACTTGTACAATATGTAGGTAAAGCAACTTTAACACAAATGAATGACTTGAAGAGAGTAGCAGCAAGGTCTTTAAACGAAATGCTTTTAAATATGTTTTATCTACACTACATGCATGGATTAGATGCATGAAAATGATTTTGCATATACAGGGTGACGCACCACATTCCCGTCGGTTTGTATACGAGAAACGGTAAAATATTTTAAAAATATTTTTACTAAAGGTTGTGTAGGTTCATTAGGAGCACATTTTAAAATTATTTGGAAATATACAGGGTGATCCAAAAAAAAGTTGCGTACCAAAGTTATGAAAATTTAAATGGAACGCGCTGTATATTCGTGCATATTTTGATACTGTAGGATAAATAAAGGCTACTTACTGTTATATTCCCTATACCAAACTCAACCGGTTTTCGAGATAAGTATTTTAATATTTTTGAAAAAGTAGATAAAAATTTAAGAGGCATTTCTGTTTTACATGATTGAGCCAACTATTTTAAATTGTGTTTATTGTTTATTCAAAGCATTAAACTTTATAACTAATTAAAGTTGATATCTAGAAATTATGTAGGGTGTTTAAAATCAAGATTTCTTTTTGGCTGAATGTTATAGGCAAGTAATTCTCTTATGTTAAATGGAACACCCTGTATTTATGACCACAGTTAGATTCTAATTTCAATTGTTTTTAAAACTGTACTAGGGTTCCCTATACCCATCTCTTCTAGTTTTTTAGTCATTTATAGTTTTTGATTCTAAACATTAATTTCCTACCATTTAATTCTCAAAAGTAGGTTTTGATGGAAACAAATGACTAAATACCTATTAAACTAATCGTTTGATTGGTTTCATTTCACAATAATGAAAAAACCTCTTAACTAAGTAAATAAAACTTTATTAAACAAATAACATTAAAACTGTACTAGGGTTTCCTATACCCATCTCTTCTAGTTTTAATATCATTTCATAATACAATAATCGTAAATAATCGTCTTAACCGTGTGTGAAAAAAAGGCACGTCCAAATTTTATAACCAGAAAATATTAGATTATATTCAAATAATATTTTAGTTTGCTTCAAAATGGGTTTTATGAAGTTAGTAACATTACAATTATTCTTGAATATCACGCTTTCACTACCATAAAAAATCACAAATATTTACTTAATACGAATTGGATTACAACAAAAAGTATGTCTGTTATGGCCAAAACTCCGCCTCTCCCATTCAGATATTTACTTTTAAATTTTATATGATAAAAGCAACAAGAGGCGTCGCAAGAATTAATTTATAAGGAAAATGTTATAACGCGAGAAATAAATGAACTCCGTAATGTTAATCCATATTATTTATATTATAAGTTTTAATTTGAAGTAAAAGTCTCATTTACACAAATAACTGCCAGTTTTCTGCAGTTAATCTATTTCTGTTTGGAGTAAGAATGTTAAATAGAAAAAAGGACCTTTCTATGTCACAACTAGATAAGGGAGGATGGTCAAAATAGGAATAAACTTTTGATATTGTGATTCATTTCCAACGTCATTAAATGTTTGGGGTGGATATCTGGTGCAGCATATGCAAGCCTGATTTTAATAAATACAATTTTAACTTTATACTGTAGACGATCTCCAAATTTTCTTGAAATAAGTTTTAAATTGTTTAAAATTTCGTCAAGTTTTGAGAGGCAAATTTTGGGTTTTTAAAATACGATATATGTAGCTTGTGGTAAAGTAGCAAAATGTTCTACAAAATTTAATTAAGGCTGCAAAGAAGATTTAAGTACAAGATTTTTACTTCGATTATAGAACTTGTGGCAGAGAAGACACAACATTTTTTATATTGTTTAAATTGTTAAAATAAAAGATGCTTGCTTCTATCTATGTTCCCTGTCGAGTAATTATCGGCGTGGGAGGTAATGGTGGTGTTGGATATAATTGTTTAAAGACACTTACTCTGGAAGGTGCTTTTAAAAAGATTCTTTGCATAAACTAATCAGTTTGTCTGTGTCGGGAAATTCGTCACGAACATATTCACAAATACGGTGCAATTCGTGAGCTAAACAGGTTATATGTTTGGAAACCACTCTTTTAGCAACTTTCGCGTTTTCAGCCTATATGTATGTAACAATATCATTAGTGAAGAGCAAAACATTTTCCTTGTTTACATCGATGCAGCTGTTGAAAAACTTTGAACAATTATTTCATTCGTCTTGTTAGAATTGACAGAACTTATTGCAGTTCTTATTAAATAGAGAGTATATGAAATTGGGGAATGTAGAACACCAGTAAGCACATTAGTTACACATCGACTTAAAATATCTGTCGTTTCGTCTGCAGAAATCCATATGTAATTGTCAGTTACTTTATTTTGTATAGACCTCACAGACTTTTCGTAATTAAACGATTTGAGGATGTCGAAGCTCGTTCATTAGACATTAATAAGATAATCATAATAACATCAAAATTAGATACTTTGAAACCCAAACCAAAAATTACCTACAGCAATGGGCATATGTACTCGCCACTCTTCACGGGTCTAATTACCAAAGGTGCATAAAAAAATCAAAAGAAAATTTCTGGCAGATATTTTTTGGTTACATCTCTATACAACTGATATTAATATTTGATGGATCCTCCTTGAGCTTTTATGACTCCAAGAATCCACCAATAACGGATACAGGAATTCCATGACCTTTTACTACAATTTGTCTTCGATCTGTTTGCGTTAATTCGCGAGTTTTAGGTGTTCTCTATTGCTATGTAATGTTGTATTGCATAAAAAAACAGGAACGATGTTTCATCTCCTACACTTTTACAACTTACACGTTAGTACTTTCACTTCTACACATCTACCTTATAATTTAGCAACAATAGCGTACAACAAACCACTAAACTGTCATTCGAAAAGTGTCGCAATAATATCGTAAAACACGGATACGTACGTAACGTTCAGAGGGTGGCGAATACATATGACCACACTGTACATTCGTTTAAACATACTTGTTTAGAAATGAAATGCAAAATAATAAAAACCTATCAATCGGAATCAGGCCTAATATCCCGTCTCCGAATCTTAATCTAAAATATTTCTTTCTGCGCTGGAAACACTGTGGAACACAAATTCAGAAAAGCATCTGCAGGCTCGAACAATATATTGAAGTAAAAAGCGCCTATTTAGATCCTAACGCTAATCATAACTCTCCGAGTAAAGTGTGCATATACATAAACTTCAATAAATAAAAATGTAATTATTTATTCTTATTTAAAACGATACTTTAACGACTTTTTGGAAACTATATTTTCCGATAGTTAAAAGTCACGCCTTTAGAATTATCTTAAACAAGGTACTTAACAATTTATTTCGTAAAACCGCTTAGTCTGTAAAAGTTAATATAGTTAACAATAAATAAAAACAAATAAATTTGAAATGTATTGATGACTCCTACTGGAGAAAAATATCTGCATATGGAAACAGGGGCCTTAGATGACAAGCATTTAGAAAATTGTAGTTTCTTTTGGGTCAGTCTTATCAAAAACGTTTTATTAGAAACGCACTAGTGTTTTAGTTCACACTCTCCTGGATATAGTAAATTTTAGTGTTAGTTTACTATTACAGAATTTCATTTTTGTATTTCAATAATATATATATTTTTAATTTTTAGAAAATAACAGCAAAACTATGATATTAGTCTACCATATAAGAAAGTAAATATACCTATCTATACTGCCCTCTAATTTTAAACGTAATATCTACATACGTAGTAGAACTAAAAAACATATTATCCTTTATCCCAAAATATCAAGAATGATTTAGTGAAATGTTTAGTAGTTTCCAGTATTGCTTTAACCGAATCTCCTCATGTCATACTCTGAATAAAGGCCAATTCTTGAATTGAAAACAAACTTTTTTATTATTCATGGTATCATGATTCAACAGAAATTAATTTCATTACATTCAGTCAAATCCGATTTACTTCTTCAAAACCAAATTATTATTGGCGAGGAGACACAAAATTTGATGAATTTATACATCATATATACATACATAGTCAACCACAAGGTTTAATCAATTTTTAAATGACTTATTTATAATTGTCGAGTTTTACAATTATCGATACAATCATTGTAGAGACATATACTTAGATTTAAATATTAGATCTTATTGTTAGGTAGCTGAAAGTTAATAAAATTACTTTTAAGATGTCAACTCTCCTTGAAAGTGTGATTAACATTATATACTTACATCTCTAATCATTATCATTGATCGAACCTTTAATATAACTCTTATATAGCTATAAACAGCATAACATGCCATTCACTTATTGTTGTTATCTTATCACTTAGCGCACATTCATTGTTCATCTACTTGACATTTTTACAAATTTAATTAATATGTTTAATAATTAAGTACTACAGTAGAGAGGTCATTTGTGTATTACCAATAAATAGCAGAGACGATTCTGAATACCTATATTCGAATATGACGAATCAGTTAAGAACTGTGGACTGTGGAAGTAAGTTACTTTCAATAATTACATAAATATTTTCTTTGTTAACACGATATTTATGTCACAGATTATTCGCTCAGTAGCTTAAAACTGAATATTACACTAATGATATTCATTCTTGACAAAAATTATTATAGATCCTTCAGATTTGCAGATGCCTGGCGCAGACCACCAAATTTTGCCAATGTTCCACGTTGGAAGAGTCTAAAGTCATTACTTATACCGTGGATGCTTATTTATATATTAATACAAACCAATTATTAAAGAAAACAATTAGAAGGAATTGTTCAAGGTTAGTGTCTGTTTATGACCTTATAATTTATTTAAGCAGCCTGTTTAAATTTGGAAAATATGTTAAATTCTGGTCTGAATTCCTTCCTGAGATTTACAAGGAGTAGACATTTATACCCGTTTTAATAAATCTGCACTTCTAGCGGCCATCTGGCAATTTCTTTATTTCTAATCAATTTTTCTAAACTTATTTCGTTAATCTAATCAGAAGTAATTTTTATGATAAAAGAACCCCTTACTGTCTAGCATCAGAACGGCTCTATTAGCTTGAAGCAACCGGTAACTACATAATTCCAGAAGTGTGTTGTTAAAAATATCTTGCATCTGTGAGATGCGAACAAAGGCTGTAAGCAAGTAGCTTATCTTGCCCTGTACCTAACTGTTGCTTCATATAAAGGTTTTCAATAGCCCTTAATTAAGCCCATTAATTTCTAATAGCTAATCCCTAGCTAGGATAGCTCGTGCATTGCTCCCAGAATTGAATTCGCCCATCAAAGTCGTTTTTAGATCGCTCATGAACAAGACATACCTTATAAGGATGATACTTTGCTTTTTTCACAATTCTGTGAACTGTTGACGCTACCATATTGAAATCAGAAGCCACTTGCTTAAGTGTTAAGTGATGATTTTCTTGTATTGCCAACAAAACGTTAAGTTGATTTTCTTCTGATTTTGAGGGTCGATCAGATTTAGGTAAATCACAAACATGTCCAAAAAATATGGAATTAAGACTCAATATTGCTTAGCATGCTTTGGCTAATGGGACGGCGACCAGGATGAGTTTCATTGAACAATTCAGCAACTTGCTATGTGCGCCTCCAGTCTCCAAATACGATTATGCAAAGAATTTAAATTCGTTCTCGTTCAGTTAATTTCATTATTTTAAATAAAATGACAAAGTCACTGCTCAATAAACAGTTCACCCATATACTGTTTTTGCCAAACGAAAGATAAATGGATAAGAAATACAAAAAAACCAAAAAAGTACGATTTCTAGTTTTTATCTGACAGTAATAAGAAACATCCTCGGTCGCTAAGACAACTGGCAGACAAGCATTATTTCTGACGATGTGTACGTAGAATGACACTCTTTCAATTGGCATGGTCGAAATTGAGTGTTGTGATTTAAAAAATTATCAATGTCGTCATATCTCGAATGACGATTACGTCACAAATATGGGTCGTATGTCAAAAAGTACCTTTGTTTAAAACAAAATCCACGTGTCAGTGGATTTTTTCGAAAAACTCTTAATTTCAGAAATAATGAATTTATTCGTTACTATTCGAAAACACTGTACCTATAACTAATTTATTTATATTATTTATTATATTGATCGATTGTGAGTACACAAACTGTTTCTTTTCTGAATATTACTACAATAAATTCGTCTATTCGGTTGAAATCCAATCTTACAGTTTTATATAATCAATAGTTTAGCTATCGATAATTGTACTATTTACATTTGACGATCCTACTGATTGTAGTTACATTCAAAAATCAAATACAAATAAACATGTTACTACTAAGTAGGTATACATATGTTCTTATGAGATTTATAAAAATTAATGAAACATATCGAAACTACAACTAAAGAACTCTTAGTCAGAATGTAATTCCACATGGCAAAAGAACTGCAAAATCCAACGCACGCAGTAATGTCTAGTACTGTTATATGTACATGACCATGCAACTTTTGCATTTAAGATTTTATCTGCGATATATGTATATCTTATGCATCCTCTTGTTAATACGCGTTCCACGGAGACTACTTTTTTTCATACATAATTGGCATATGTTTGTCGTTTACTGCACTTATGTATGTATAAATTCCCCACGATCCAGCAAAATAACAATAAAACACTACCAACAGTTAAGAAATCTTTGTTCGTGAGGTATGTTTTTATAAAACCTTTTGTTTGCAAATGTTACTATCTTTACCTTTATACTATATGTGCATATATGTATGTTTAATTTCAGGGTATTACCGAAGCAAGTAGTCCAGAAACAGAGACCCAAAATTCTACGAAACCACAACTCACTGGAATTCCACAAATCGATTATATTTACGATCCTAATTTACCACGAGAGTTAAATGGATATAATCTTAGTGAATACCCATTTTATGATAGAGTACCAGAAGATTTAAACTTCAAATGTGATGGCCTCCATGACGGCTTTTATGCCAGTGTTCCCCATAAATGCCAGGTAAGGACAGTACATACATACATACATATATTGTTACTTCTAATGTTGTTATCATTCATTCCATTCATTTACGTTATACATCTTAACGACTTTTGTATCTTATAATAAATGCCTTGTGTAACTATTTTAAAGAAGGACGATATAATTTTTATTTTGGAAAATTTTTACAGCATCGAATAACTGAAATAGAAAGCACATTTAATTCATCAAACAATATAACACTTTCCTACAGCTGATATAGGAATTTGTTTCGTATTTCCTTTAAAAAGTATCCGAAATATTTTTAGAGAAACAAATTTTTACTATATGAACACATTTAGCAAGAACACACCATTCAAAAAGCATTGTAAAAGCAGTAAAAAAAGCATATCCCATGCATTTAAATTCAACGACTTATTCTTCCTAGAATCACTACAGTTAGACACCCAACTACAGAATAATTTTAGTAACTATGTCATAACGTCTGCATTGATCTACCGTTAATTCTTGCCGTATTTCGTTTATGTAGGCGGCATCGACATAACGTTTTCTACGATGTTTGCATAACCAATCGATTGCAAATAATTTTTTATAAAATTATGGATTCTCTCATGCCATTATAATATTTCTGAAATATTGATAACTGGGCATCATAAATTTCCACCTTAAAAATTTCATAACACTACCATCAAATAGTTTCTAAATCATTTTGTTTATTAAAAACGTTACTAGAATTTATTTTAGCAAACTTCCATCTCTATTACAGGTGACAATGAAAATTTCTAGAATAGTACTGATAAAAAACGTATAGGTTTTCATATAATCTTAGAAGTTGAAATGTGTGAGTTTACTTGTCAGAGTTTAACTTTAATTGGATTGACTCGGAGCTTTTGTTACTATAAATTATAAATGTTATTAAAAATTATTGATAATACATAGGTGCAGGTATTCCTAAGCTCTATATATTAAAATTACTTGCACATATACAGAGTGTTTAATAACGTCGTGGTAGGCCAAACTTATATTTTTTAAATGCAACGCTTATCATTTTGTTTGACTCCCCAATTACCATCTTCTTTGTTCGTCCTTTATTTCTCACATCTGCCGGTACATTTTTCAACATTTCTATCATTTGTTACATTTCCGGTTTGTTATCTTTTGTTGGTGTTCTGGGCGTTTTCTTGGTTTTTCGGAACACTATGTCTTCCTTTTCCCGTTTTCGCTTTCCCTCGTCCGTTGAACACTCACTCGCGTCCATTCGCTTTCAAAGATTTTGCTTAGGCCGGACCTGTCCTTTGTTTACCGGCGAATGTCTATTTCTTTCGCTCTTGCACCGATACCGCGGCAAAACCGGAATCCCAATCGACTTGTCGGAGATTCTGGCCTCTATCGATATTCGCATATACTTAGGTACTATTTTTAGCCGATAAGTAAATCGCACGGTGCTGAATACCAAAAACTGATGAACGAACTCATGGAGGCACCCCTCACGGGCGTGCCAAGTGACTCCATGGTTCAGAAATTCAACTTTGATAGGAAATAGGTTATAATACCAGACAAGGAGGACTGGGAGAAAGGCTCTCCGATAAGAGCGGACTCGAACTGGTATACAGACGGCTCCAAAACCGAACATGGCGTAGGAGCCGGCATATATGGAGGAAAGCCCAGGAAGGCTCTCTCGATAAGCTTCAGCAAGGACACAACGGTCTTTCAAGCTGAGGTAGCAGCAATTCACCATTGCGTCAGAGAAGTGGAAAGATGGACCGAGGTCGGTAAAAGCGTCGCCATCTTCTCGGACAGCCAAGCAACACTTAAAGCGATTAATTCAGCAAGTGTTGACTCCAAACTGGTTTGGGACTGCGTTAATGCCCTAAACGAGGTGGGTTCCCAAAGGAAACTAATTTTGGCCTGGGTTCCCAGCCACGAGGGTGCGAGGGGTAATGAGGCGGCAGACGACCTGGACAAGGTTCGTCGAGGCAATTCGTCGGGCCCGCCCTTCGGCACCACCAAATCACAAATCAGAAAAACCATCAACGAATGGATTCACAGTAGGTCCAGGGATTGGTGGCGAAAATCACCTGGGCAAAGACAGACAAAAGAGTTCCTAAAAGAACAGAAGCCTGAATTCACTAGAGACCTACTAGATAAAGACAGGAAAACCGTCAAAATGTTAGTAGGCCTGTTGACAGGTCACTGTAGACTGAATAGGCATATGTATGTACAACATAGGCCTAGCGGAAAATGCCTTGTGCAGATTCTGCAAGGAGGAGGAAGAAACCCCAGTCCATGTGCTATGCCACTGCGAAGGCCTGGCAAGGACAAGGTTTCTTATTTTGGGCACAGAGTATCCCACAGCACTAAGCTACACACAGGAGCCGCTCTCAAGGACGTTAAGCCTCATAAAGAGGGCAAAGTTAGAGGGCGCCTTCTAGGATTACTGGGGATCACAATAGACCGATAAGGTCGCAGTATAAGAGGCCCGTAGGGCCACCCCTAATCTAATCTAATCTAATCTAGGTACTACTTTAACTAATATGCTACTTACGATTCATGCGAACCTTATTACTAATGTTGTTATTTCTACAATTATGCTGTTACACTGTTTATACACCAACTCAAAATTATTAATTGCACGTAATCTCTCAATATTTGAGTTAAATTACGGAGCTCAGATTTCGTCGGCACTCTGTTCACACACCTGATATGGAGATAAATATACGACTTTTTTTGCATCATTCTATGGTTTGGCTATGTCCTCTATTTTTGCTGTGTCGAGAATTAAAAAAAATATATTTCTTGTATACAAGGCTGGTGAAAACTCGGGTACCTAATTTTTCGTTAAATTTAGTTAGAGCTCCCTGTATTTGTTATGATATTTCGATAGATATTTGTCGGCTCCTTCGTTTTTATTAAACCTAACTCTTTGGATTGAGAAGACAATTCAAACTTAAAATTAACAATTGCGTTATTATCGCATAAACCGGTGTTAAATATTTCCTTTATCAGGATTGCATCTGCTACCACAGCTACAAGGCGACCAATATCTGCCGATGTTGGCCGGCCAAGATAATCAACCATACTAGTGCAGTAAAGTATGAAAAACACGAAAGGAAGAGTGTTACGTATTTTACTCTTTTTGTGACGCTTTGTATCGTTGCAAACTAGGTACTTGTAATCTTTTATAAATTTATTTTACAGAAAAATCAGACATTGACTGATATTGACATTTT
>ML217147.1:0-19262 GCA_004785975.1 Popillia japonica
CATTCACCTCTTTTATCATAATATGACATATAGTCGTTGTACTGCCATTCTTTAGTTTTGCCAAAATTTGGCCCACTGTATACCATATTAAATGTTCCGTCAAAGTCATAGGATCCATTGCGCTAAAAATGTTTTCATTTAGAAACTGGTGGGGTACAGCAACTTACGTATAGAAACATTTATAATTATTATATTTACTTTATAGAACCATCCAAATCTATCGTAATCTGGGATAGGTAAATTTTTCAATTGCGGCATTGAACGGGCAAGGTTGATTAAAGTATCTTCGTAACCAGAAAAGAGTAACTCATCGACAGTTGTTTCTTTCCATAGTTTTGTTGATAATGCTGATATACTAATGTCGAAACCCTTTTTCACAACGTAGCTCCAATTTTCAAGAATGTTAGATGCAACCTAAATTAAAAATAGTATTTATAATTACTTAAACATGCAATTATTTTCGAAATAATATTAATATGTAAGACATGGTGATATAAAACCCTTAATTACAATACGTATAATATTGTACTGCATTTGTTTTTTAATCATACAGTATTTAGAGTTTAATCTGAACCAGGCAGTACATGCAGTGTGGAAACTACTTATGGAATAAAATTGTTTGTGTTCTTATTTTGGAAAATTATAAAAAACGCCGGGGATTTATCTTCAAATTTATGTTCAGTATAGTAGGACAAATGTTATTGAATTTTTTCTGTGGGGTCATCTCAAGAGCAAAGTATATGTCACCCAGCCAATTAGCATTGAAGACTTCAGAGAAAGGATAACTATAGAAATACGGAATATTTCGCCTCAAACTTTAAACAAAGTTACGGACGAGTTTTATAGAAGTCTGTGTTATTGCCAACAACAAGGGGGAGAACATTTTGAGCATTTATTTTAATGTATCAAACTCGATTACAAAGATATTTTATGTAATAGGTAATAAATGTATTGAAGGGAATTATACATAAATACGTAGTACGTACGTTAAGTTTCACCCTGTATTATTAATAATATCCCCTAGATGATGTAGTTATTTGAAATCAGGTTGTTAAGGAGCTTTAAAAAATATAAAAATATACAGGGTGTTTCATTAAAATAAACATCATAGACTATGCTGGATTTGTGTGAATCACCCTGTACATTTAAATGTATGTATAAAAAGCGCACACTTGAATTTATAAGTTGACGTGTCTCGGCGTTTTTTATAATTTTCTAAAATAAGGACACAAACAATTTTATTCCATAAGTGGTTTCCACACTGTATATTCATTGCTTACAGAAACAGAATTGATATCAATTGTTATTATTGCGTATTTTCTGCGGAGGTATTTTTATTATAAGTAGAACTATAAATATTAGTGGCTAGATATGTACCTATGTGCCAAATCGTTATATGTAGGTATTGCTTTCAAAACTATCGATCTGTTAAACATGTTATTTATTAAGTTGCGTTAGTAGATTTATGGTTGGAATTTGCTTCAAGCTTCTTACTGTAATAAAAATCTTATTTTCCTAGTATATGTTCCACTTTTAGGTTAATTACAACAATAAGTACAAAAAGGTCATAAAAATACATATATGTAATAAAAATGAAAACTAGGCTGACCAGATTAGATAGATAGTGTTGCAACTGCATATAAAGGCTGAGAGTTGTATACTTCTTAAAAATTGTGTCTGAATTTGATAACAAGAGGTTAAGTAGAGAACTACGATTGCTTTATCCTAGGATATTATGTAAATCGTATCGTAATTATTGCAAAATATTAATTCATAAATCGAGCAATTCTTGAAGTATTTTTTTGAAATAAGTCATATATCGACGATTTAAATGTCCAATTTCCTAACATCGTAATCACATGTGTTGAAAACGGTATACCATATCTCAAGAAAAAAGGATCCTAGAATAATTCTTAAGATTATGCTGTCGGTGGGGGAGGTGTTCAATTCTTGCCATTTATGGCAATGATAAAACTTTTTGAAATGTGGTGCAAACAATCTGAAAATTATAATAGCATCTGTTTTGTACCGTATTTGTAATTTTTAAAAAGCTAGACAAATTAGTATCTATAAGCACAGATAAAGCCCAGTTTCGATCCAAATCTTAACTTCAAAGTTGTCATCTGCCACTGTTTCTTACTTTCTCCAACTTAGAAATAGTTCTGCAATAAGTTACTGAGGGAGTGAGTGAAAATATTCGAGTTTGTTGTCATAATGTTCTTTAAAAAAATAATTATCACAACTAACCCAGCATACTGGTCAAATTGTATTGTATTCGATAGAAACTGTGGAGTAGGCATATTTAATGATTAGTGTGCTGTTCGACAAGCAGCCAGTATGTCCCTTTAAAATAAAATATAATATGATTTATTTTCTACTGAAAAGTTATAGAATTGCGGTACCAAAACAATATGCAGTACCAAAACAATATTATATATGTTAAAATCAGAATTTTTTAATTTATATGTAGGATGGTCCGGATTTAGGCTCACACTACAGAGATTCCGCCAATCGTACAATCTAGAGACACTCTTAAACAGAAACAAAGTTTCGTATTCTGATCATTATTGAAGTTAGTAAAGCTAATTACAAAATCCAGACTGATGCGGCGATTAATGACAAAATTTGAAATAGTATAAAACGATTTCTCGATTCGCCGTTATCAATGGTCGCGTTCATCAGACTGAGCTGCTACGTGGCAGCTCCCGATTTTTCTGATGAACGGTAACGCTCAGTGCTACTACGTCATCGCTACATCGAACGTTTCCGAGAAAATTATATGTAGCGGTCGCCATTTTTTCGAGCGGTCTTTCGGTACGCTCGATAGGAAGCAATAGCGTTATGTAGCATAGCGTCCATCAGACTAGATGACGCGCGTAACTGTTGTGGATGTAGCGAAGAGATAGCTGCTACCTAGCAGCTCAGTCTGATGAACGCGACCAATGACTCTATAATATTAAATGCAGAAATATCTTTTTATAACAAATTACTAAAGTGACAAAATGAATTATATACCATACCCAGGATAACCGTAATACGAAATATTTTGCAAACTTTATGGTTTAGGTCTAATGAAGGTACATATGTACATCACATGTAAATATAACTGTTTATCACTTTGTAAATACTGTTTATAAGGATAAGGAAGGAGGAAAAATGGAACAACGCTGGCCTGGCCAGGAAGGTCTCCTGATTTATATGTACATATATGATTTTAGGTATATCTGAAATTGGAGGTTTACGCCATTTAACCTGTTTAACAAACTTGTAATGATTTTAGAAATAATAAAGGCATTTATGAGAGAATCCGACAGTATTTTAATAAAATTATAGATATATTTATGAGAGATATATGGTCATCGTGTTGAGCAATTTTTACAGATTTGGTTTTGTTGTTAATTTTCACTCTTTCACGCCCTCGTACAGTTCGCATTATGAGTGCGCCTTCCCTTCCTGCCGACTAAACTGCTCAAAGTTGCCTTGAGGACGACGTACGCGGCGTTAGAGAAGGACGCGGTTCTTTGCGTGCTGTGGCCGCGCGGAGCTGTCCCTCTCGCAGCTGAAGGCGCGTACGTCCTACCTCAGTCCATTCTCGCCATGCCCGTTGCACAACAGACAACGACCGCTCGAGACGGCGCGCGATCTAATGGAAGGATACACCCGCCATGTGCATCCCCACAAACATTCCTCGCTCAAACTCGCTTAAGTAGTGCTATCAATCTGTCATTATGCAGCAAATACAACCTTCACACTACATTAAGAACGACTGGCGTTACCCACCCTCGTCGGTTTCCAGGGTGACGGCATTCTCCACCTATCGGAGCCACTCAGTACAAAATGCTGCGATGGCAAGAGTCGGAACTTGCTGCATGGATTCGTCTGTAGCAAACCTTGATGTTCTGCAAATTTTGTGGATATATCTTCACGCGTTCAGGTTATACAGACTGTGCTCGTCAATTATTTTCAGCCAGGTATTTATTTTACATATTGTGAGTGAAATCATTGCAGTTTTGTTCTATTTTTATGTTATTTTACTTTTGTAAATTGTCTCCGATTGTAGAAACTATGGAAATGGACAAAAACTCAAATTTCAAAAACTTTATATCTTCAGTTGCAAGTGCCGCAAAAGCATTCACAATATAATATTCCACTTTTAATAATTGTAACGTAGTACATATGTATACATACGAACTATTCTTGCAAAAGATTCAGTATAGTCAAATAATTAATTATTTTCTATTAATACTATTGGATTTTTTGATATTTATTCTTAACACAAAAAAAGAGATGAGCGCAGAATGCGTGCTATAGAAAATAGCCATTAAATGAACCAAAAGATACACGAAAAATTAAAAGATGAGCAGCAGTTAGTACATTAAAAACTGAGTAAATATATATTTAAAAATGCCAATTTTGCAAGCTCACTTTTATAATTAGTCTAATTAGATTTATTTCAATTAATTGATAATTAATGATAAGCTGTGCTATGAAATACATCTCGGTAACATTACTATCAAAACAAATTATAGTTATTGACCTGTTGCTATCAAATCCAAACATGTTATTAATAAGGGCACAGTTATCGTACGCAAAGCCTTTTAATCATGGTAACATTATTGGGTTGAGTGTCTTTGTTTTACTTTTTCTTTCATAATAATAATTAGGAAGCAAATTCCAGAGATAACTTTATGTCATTACTCCGCTTAATTTTAGGAAAGGTGTATCTGACGTGTGGTAAATTGATGTCAAATCAGCATAAACTGCTAAATACATTTATGCTATAATTTATTCTATTTTGTTAGCATAGTATACATACATACATATATTCAAATAAAACACTGAACATTTAAAAGTAGTTGAGCACTCATATTTCTGTATTAGTACAACTATTCAAATTTTTCTGTGTTTATGAATTTGTTATATTTTTGTCATCTATTTAAAAAAAACATCTCTCAACAACGTGCTTCCACTCACAGTTCATTAATGTTGCAATCGGAATGTAATTCTGTATTGTGTTGGCCGATTATGTGAGTTGGCGTGACGATGCCAAGCGACCATTTGATCAGTCTCGCTGATGAATATAAAGGCAACCTGACGAGTATTTAGAAAATCTGACAATAATTGATAGAGTATTTCTATGATGAGATATACCTATAGTACCGGCCTTAAGTATTTACTCACCTGCATATATGTACATACATATGTGGAGACTATTCGAACAAGAAGGATTATATTGTTATGAAAATTGTCTGTATCATTAAACATATTTAAAAGGATCAATAATGGTTCGGGGATGTCTTGCAGGCACATCTGGAGGTGATTTTATTTAAATAGAATATAGGCGTACAAAATAAAGAACGATTCAGAGACATTTTTCAGACCAAGGTTATTGCGGCTGGAACACAGCTACCTTGTTTTCCAACAGTATGCCGAACCTAAGCACACCTCCAAGGCATGCCATGGGTATCTGGAAGAAATGCAACGACGAGATAAAATTGTTATTATGGTCTGGCCTCTTCAAAGCCCGGAGCTGAATCCGACGGAACTTCTATGGAAAGGACTAGACCGCGAAGTTCGAAAATCTACCCCAACATCTTTACAGACGATCTTCAACAACTGCAAGGTGCTTGGTCCAGAATATAACCTCTCGCCGTAGGAAAAATAATTAGAGAGAATACCGAAATTTTGCGATGTAGTCATAAAAGCTAAGGGTGGACATATCGACGAATCTAAAATTTAAATGAACTAATAATAATAATTTCTGTACATAAATTTGGATAAGCACCGTTCTCATGGAATATAGCATCTGTATATTGTATGATATCAAAATAAACTTATGAAAGCTGTTTTACTATTAGTTTTTGTGTTATTTTGAAGGTGGGTAAACACTTACCTATTTCAACTATGCCCGAGGAAACTTGAGAACTTATAGCGGTTTCAGAAGTTTGTTGGTAGTATTCTTCTTGGAAGGAAATCTGGAGATTATAGCAACAGAATTGGTGGCAGAAACGGTCGTGAGAAGTGAGGTGACATGGAAATTAAAGATATCTTGGCTTGATAGATATTTCAGAAGTAAGTTTGAAGCGGTATTTAAAGGTATATACAGTAAAACCCGTTTAAGACGATTTCCAAGGGACCTAGCCAAAAACGCTTCTTAAGCGAGAAAGCGTATTATGCGGGATAGGGAAAACATACTAGATTGTATGTAGGAACATATGTATGTCCAATTTTTGTGTAGGTATTTAATTATAAATACATATATGTATGTATTTTAACGTTACTTTATTATTGAGAATTACATTACTTAAAGTAGTCACTTATTTTGGTTTGATGAAGAGATTTTGATGCATTATTAATAACAAAACTTTTAATATAATTCAACTTTAACAGTGCGTCTTCGCTATTATCCAGAGAAGATACATACCGTCTTAAATCGTTAACTGCTGATAATGCTTGGCCATTTAACAACATTGGAGTTGACTCTTCTTTATCTTCATCATCACTTAAGGCTTCTTTTTGTGTGTTATTCACATCTTCAATAAGATTTTCGATTGAACGGATTTCGTCGGTTGCAACATTGTCCTCAAAGGAAGCATATCCAGTAAAACCCTGCAGTATTGTGGGTTCTTCTTATTCCAACGCGACGTCAACTTCGTTATTACGGAAACCTGCTTTCTTGAAACAATTTTGTATGGTTTCAGGCTTAATTGCTTCCCAGGCCGCTGCAATGTTTATGATAGCGTTATGTACAGTTAAGGGTCTTTTACTACCGGGATCTTCCATTTCTTTAAAATAGCGATGTATCAGCCGCGTTCTGTAGCCTTGTTTAAGGACCTTTATAATCCCCTGATCCATTGGTTGTAACTTGCTTGTAGCACTTGGAGGCAAGAAAACTAGCTTGATATTCCTTAGCTCCACATCTTTAGGGTGAGCGGGGCAGTTATCAAGGAATAGAATTACGCGCCTACATTGAATCTGGAAGTGATCATGTAAAGCTTTTAACCAGTCGATGAAACGAAGGCCAGTCATCCAAGCTCAAGATTGTGCGTCATATGTTACAGGAGACGATCTTATGTTTTTGAAGCAACGTGGATTTTTTGCTTTACCAATCACTAGCAAACGTAACTTTTCCGACCCATCAGAATTGGCACAGACAAGGACAGTCAGTCTCTCTTTACTTGCTTTGCCACCGTGGCAAGTTTCTCCCTTGAAGACATAGGATTTATCTGGCATCAATTTAAAAAATAAACCGAATTCGTCTGCGTTAAAAATGTTTTGCGGTTCATAATTTTGCAACAATTCAGGAAGTCTTCCCATCCACGCATCAGCATTTTCTTCGGACACTGTCTCTGATCCTCTCTGAAGCTTTCAGCAATTTTACGTGCTTTCTCACATAATATAGGGCCACTTCTGGGCAGTTTTATAGCTCGTGCTTGATGAAGCCATTCCATTAAGACTTTCTCTACATACTTTATCAAACTTTCCTACTTTTTGCTTTTTTCTCTCCACACTTCTTTTTCTTTAATTTCTTCTCTATTCTTTAGAATGGTACGTAACGTAGAAACTGGTAACTGAAGCTCAGCAGCTAACTCTGTTTGGTTTGTTGTTGGTGATTTTTCATCGTAAGCTTGCAATATCTTTATTTTGTCTTGAAGTGACAGTGCTTTTCGCTTAATTGTAGTCATTTTTAACCGACGCACATGTACAGATAATGGCGTATTAAGCGGGATGACACATCGTATTAAGCGTGATAAAATGTATGCAACCATTTTTCAAGTTGCAGGGACCAACGTAAAACGGCATATTATGCGGGAAATCGTATTAAGCGTGATCGTATTAAACGGGTTTTACTGTACTAGTTATTTGGCTAAGGCGTAAATGTATGAATAGTTGTAGATTTTCGGAAGGCCGTACCATCAAGCTGATTTGAATTCTTTGGGTATTACACGCTTTTGTGTGTCTCGTTGAGTGGTGGTGTTTGGTAGTAAGAAAGCTGGTTGTACAGTAATTTGTCGAAAACAGTGGCATTTTCTTTGTCAATAGAAAGAATGACTATCTTCGCGGAAGAAAAGCGTCTGGCTGTTTTAGAGCCAATAATGTCAAGAATGTTTTAACTTCGGAGAGGGCCTCTCAGGATAGCTTCTTAACTAGATTTGATGTGAACGGGTTTTGATTGTTGTACTCGGCGCAAGTGTTTGAAGTTTACAAGCATGATTTTCCCGACACATTCTATGGTTTTTGTGCTTTGCGATCTATGTAATAAGAACCAATTATCTGCAGCCAGTTTTCGAAAGTTTTAAATGAAAGCAAAGAAGCTTTCTAGATACAAAGTTTTGTCCACCCAGGGAGTATTTGATTTATTTACTGATTAGTGCTCAATTGGGTCGTCGAAAGATGTTATACGAGAACGAAGTAGTAATATGGTCAGAAATTTGGGAAGACTGTAATAGTCGCGGTTGCGAGATCAGACCGTTAAGACGCAGAAAAGTGTGTACCTATAATAGAATTTGTAGTTTGAAAAAGGTTTGTGTTTTGAGGAAAATGTCCCCTTGGGGAAGATATATATGTTAAAGGATATTGAAGGTTTCTGCGGTTAGAGTACCTATTATGACGACCTTGTAGTTTTGCCTGTGTCATAGGTCTGTAATAATAAATTGTTTGTCACAAGGTTTTTGCCTCTAGTGTGGCTGAGACTTTTAGTTGCTGTAACCGTCTGATATTCGTTACCTACCAGCTATTTTCATTAGTAGGATACCGTTGAGATAGTTTTTGTAGTTTATTTATTTAGAGTTATTTTTTGTGCTTTTAATTTATTTTGTGTTTGTATATACATATACAGGGTGTGCCAGCAATAAAAAGACGGAGTAGCAGTAATCGCAGCCGGAATGCTAGAAAAAGTAAATCTAAAACATGAAGTCTCTACTCGTACGCAAACTGCAGAAAAAAAATAATAAAGAATTCAATTGGCCTTACGCCGGGCCTGGACCAGCGCGGTACAAAGCAGACGGAGACTGCATACAGGCATGTGTCACCATTTTACCTATATGAAAAGAAAAATGCACGTCTCTATACAAGGCTACTAAAAAGGAACTACTAACAATACTCCATAATAAAAATCAAATCATTAATTGATTTTTCTCCAGCAGCTATTAAAATTAATTACGAGGTTTTCTTTGATTTTTAACAACGCTGGATCAAAAATAAGTAAATAGTTTGATATTTACTGTAATAAGGTCACAATTATTAGAATCAGTTATTATAAACTACAAACTTAAGCGCAATTATTCCTATTGTTTGGAAAACCAACACCTGCTCTCTTTCACTGCCACCGAAAAAGTTAGTCAGCTTTGTACAAAGCAATCATCTAGGTGCGTTATTGATATTAGTTGAGCTACTACAGTTGCCGAAGCGCCTTATCAATAGTTTGGCTGTTGGTTTATGAATACGCACTTACATATGTTCATACGGCTATTAATTGCTGGCACTGCATTCGTTAGGTCTTGACGAATATAAACATACATTCAGTCAGGTCCGTAACATAATTTTCTAATATAAAAATTTCGTACGAAAATTAATAAATTTATAATTTTTTCCTTTTTTCGTTATTGTGGTATATTTATGTGTGATCCTGTTCGGACATTACATATTTACTACTCCGTCTTTTTATTACTGGGATACCCTGTATATAACACTGCCTAACAACCTAAAGTGCCTTTAACAAACAGATAAATATTGGTGTTCAAACTCATTGAAAAGAAATCTGTTGTAAAATCTATAAAAACGCTAATTTGTTCAAAACCTTTGACCGAAAATAGAACATTATATAATTAAATTTTTTGTGATTACCGGCATGAGAGAACCATTGGTTTTGAATTAAAAAAAAGGAAATAGGGAATAGGAAACTGAAAAGTTCGATCGTATCTGTAACGAGAAGTAATCTTAAAATTTGGTAGTGTAATGGTTATAATGGTACTCACTAACTTCAGGATGGGGTCGATGAGAATATTTTCAGGATGGTAGCATACCGGGGAATACCGGACTAATTTCTGAAATTCGAAATTTTAAATACAATATCCTCTCCATCATCGGGAGTAGTTAGCACATTATCACCTACGTCAACTATGGAAATATCTGTGGGCACTTTAGTTTTGTTGGTTAAATGAGAAATTATGTCCCAGGTAGTTTTGGTTTTGTTGCTAGATCCTGATATAATTGCATCGTCGTAGATTTTTCTAGTAGTGTTCACCAACATAGAATGGATCATTTTCTTTTCCTTATATGTATATTTCGCTGAAGACTAGATACTTCCTCTGCAGAATGAATAGATCTTTCAGTTTAGAAGTAGATTCAACTACTGCTGGTGAGACCCATGACCCATGACCCCTGACATATCTAGTGGGAAAAGATATATTGTAATAGTATTGTAAAGTGGACATAAAAATCTCAAACTTATCATTTACACTTCTGTCATCAAATACCTCAGTCCAGGCTTCAGTTTGAATATGCTCGAGAAATACGATTTTATTCCTGTGATTGTAATTTTTTCTATATGAAATGACATTGGGCTGAGATGGATCATTTCCCTCAAAATTATGAGGCGGTGGTATGAGAAATGAATATCGTGAAGTTGAAAATCTGTTGGGAATGCGAACATCAATTATCGACTTAGAATTTTTTGAGATTCTAGTGTAGTCATCTATTACAACATTTAAATTAAACGAGTTTAAGAAGTGGTTAAGCGCCGGAAAACAATCGTGTAATAATGAAAAATCGTTATTGAAATCACCTACTAGTGTAATATGAGAGTGTCTTTTATATAAGTAATCTAACGCTTTGCTTAAGGTCTAAATTTAATGTAGTTTCCACTGGGAGATCTGTCTACATTAATAACCGTTATGCTGTATGTTTGGTATATTGAATTAGCGGCTCACACCTCAAATTCCTGCAGAGAGTGGGTTTTGTTTTTATATAGCTTGTTTGCCATGTTTTGCTGTCCTAATTTACTGTCATTTTGAAGTAGTTTGATAATTAATTCCTGATCTTGCATACGTTTTTCTTGTGTATCAACTAGTTGCTGCACATGCTTTGTACAGTGCTCTGCCTATTATAAACGACCAAGAATCTAAATCCTCTTTCAATAAAAAAATCAGTTACGGACAGTTGCTAATTGGGTACGAAACATGTCTGGAGGTTCTGATTTGCTTACGAGGCAGACCGATATAACTGAGTGAAGCGAAAAGATGCACAATGAATACGTGGCAGGAAACATGGACGAGTAGCATACTAAAGGGAGAATGTACAAGAAAACTAATACCGAGCATAGAAAGATGGATTAAAAGTCAGCATAGAAGAGTTGACTACTACCTCACACAGGTATTGACGGGACGTGGCGTCTTCAGAGCATATGCAAGCAGTATAGGAAAAGCAGAGGGCGATGAGTGCGCGTGCTGTGGAACTACAGATACTGTGGAGCATACTGTATTTACATGTGTCCGATGAATCGATGCGAGAGAAGTGGTAGACAGAAAATGAAGACGAAGGAAATCAATGAAGGACAAAGGCAACAACGTGAAGGTTAGAGCACAGAGAGTATAAGAGATAGAATCCACGGCGCATTCATGACGTTTATGTCCCCCAGGATTATTCCAAGGAATGTGCCAGGTACACTGATAGGGTGGTTTTAGTGGGTATACCAGTCTTGCACAATCCTCCTCACTTTCGTTGTGTCGTTTAATTTCAATGCCGAGCTTTGGTAACACCGCACAACAAAATTCTGTCGCAATTCACATTTTTAGTTAATTTTAAATGAAAAAGAAACGAGACTAGGCACTTATTATATTTTAATTTATTTGAAATGGAAAAAAAACGAAAGTAAACGATTCAGTTTACTTACGTAAGCGGTATCTACTGGACTCGGGTGGATGCTTAGGACTCGTCAGGCAGCAGGACTCAGGCGGACGGTTAAGAAAAACATTATGTAGAACTGGTGCAACAAATGTTAATAAACTTTAAAAAGTTAGGTGCTAATATGAGCATTAAACTCTACGTTCTTCATAGTCACTTGGATAAATTTCCCGACAATCTAGGGGACCTAAGTGAAGAGCAAGGGGAACGATTCCACAAGGATGTAAAAGTGATGGAAGAAATGTATCAGGGTAGGTGGAACAAGCATATGATGGCAAACTACTGCTGGGGCCTCCAACGGGATGTTGCTGACAACAATCCACATAAAAGAACATCATATGACGCTTTTTACCTATGAAGTACTTTTAAGTTTTCCCAATTATTTACTGTGTTTGTTGTTATTATACCGAATAAACAGCACCATGGCTTTTATTGGTTTTGTGTTGACATTTCTGAAAATATTGTCATGTTTGGTGGCATTTGCTTATTGGTAGCACTGCTTTTCATTGTTTTATTGTAATTAACTTACAACTTATCTTCCGAAATAGAGCCAATCCAGCAAAATGAACTTCATATCAATAATCAGCACCACAAAATTTCCCAAAAATCGCTCAAAGATTGTTGGCAATAAAATTAGTGTTGACCAGTGTAATCTTTCCAATTTTGTTTCCAAACTCTATGTTGTACAAAGCTGATAGCTGCTTACAGTATACCCGCCCATTCAAAAATGGAGTATAGCAAGCGATTCACATTTAATTGGTAACTTACTGCACACGGACATGCAGTTTAAACAGTTTATCGAGCCGACTACGTTTTTTTACAAAGTATTATCATTATTATGCTTGCAATGAGTGAGTATAGTTAACAAGAGAGTATGATATTTGTAGATTTATTCTTTGTAATGAATATAATAATTATGCATGTAACATATTTCTTGTTCATGCGTTGATTATGAGTACTATGATGCAAGAGCAATTGATAGCTATTGTACACAATTGCAACATAAAAAAGAACCTCTTATAAACTTAAATATTGTTCGTAAAATATTGTTAAGAGTTGTACCGCGAAACTTATTGTGAATGGCACCTTAGAAATAATATATAAAATGTAATTCATTGATTTGTGTGTTTATAGATTTGTAGATTGCTCCAAAAATTTACATAATGCATAAAGTGTTGGGTTATTTTGTTTTAACGAACCCGTTAGTAGATACTTATCAACAAATATTTTACATTAGTGCAATATGAAGCCCATAGCAAAGTCTCAACGAAAATATTAAAAAAACATTTTTTAAAATTGTCCGCTAAACTTGTGTTGAATAATAAGTAATATAATGAAGAAAAGCAACTAAAATTATAAACTTACCAGTGCAATGGAGTTGATTGTTGTTATCTTCGTAGAAAGTTTACAACAACTTCTTGATTCCTCAAAATACCAATATCGTAATTGATTAAAGGTAATTGTATTATTTGGATTCCAGGTTATATTGACTTTTTCTTTAGTTTCTCTGAAAACGAAGGGTCCTATTTCTTCAAAATGGGGTTTTACATTCTGTTTATACACGTCTTCCGGATTTGTCCAGTTAAAAACATAGAACTCTAAGTATAGAGGTATCGGAACTTTTTGCCACAAATCGAATGTCGATTTCGTTGTTAGTGATAGTGCAAAACTCGTTATTACAGTGTAGAACCATGGTGTAAAGAACATAAGTAACGTACCGATAGCTGCTAGTAGACTAGCACACGCCAAAGCGCATCGTTTTCCAGCGGTCCGTTTAGGGTACATAATAGTTTCCTCACTACAAGACATACGAAGTAAATATCAATATATATGTGTAGACAAAAGATAAAAATAGTATTTATGTGTATATCGTGTCGTATCATAAATGCTTCAGAGCGGAGACTGGACTCTTAGTTAGCTAATTCAATACACAAACCGACCTTCACGTTACTCAGGATAAGCATTTGACCTATGAGGTTATTCTATTTATTGATGTTATTCTCGTAAATTTGACTTTTTCATCTTGATTTAAGAAAATGAGTGTAGGTAGACGTAGTACTAATAAGAAGATATAACAAAGGAAATGAATGCAAAAACATACAGTGTTAATCGCTATGAATGGTTTAATTTCAGTAAATATTTATTTACTACTACTTCCTTTAAAATTGCAGAATAGCAAATATAGAATAATAAAAAAATTGTTACGATACACGTAATATGTAACAAATAAGTAAGCGTTGCAAACTCAAAAAAGAATGTAGTACAGGGTTGAGTTGATTAATCAGAAACAATTACTCAAAATTACCCGTTTTAATAAAAAAAATTAAAAAATAATTAGTCTTGAATAACTATTTTGCTACTTTGTCGAGAAAAATACATTTTGTAGATATAGTGATGTAGTTTATCACTATCGCTGTTTACCGTGATAAAGTCTTTTAGGTGTGGTTGTGTAGAAGTTTTAATTTGACGTTTCGCTGATAATGCTCTGACCTTCTTCAAAATATTTCGAAAAACTTATTTTTTATTGATTTACACAAATTTGCACACGAACTATCATTGAAATAGCATTGATCGACCTTCTTCTTTCTAAACGAAACACATTATTATTGCATTTGAAGTCTAAGGTTTATTGTAGGTAGTCTAGTACTAATCTTTCCTATACTTCTTTGAAGACGTTTTTCAGTTTGTTGAATCTTTTTGAATTTATGTCATGATTCTAAGATTATGTATTGTCGCTGTTCTTTTTTAATAAAAATTATAAAGAATTGTGATCTTATTTATAGGCTGTACAAAATTCAATTTCTATTCATTGCAACAGATTACTAAAACTCGATTTTTTCAAACAATTTAGAAGAAAAAAGTAATACACAAAATAAGTCATAATTATTATTTTAATTTAATATTAGTAATTTATTCTTACCCTCAAGAAGTCTTAACCGTTTTAAACGTGTATAATAGCACGCGCTTGTCTTGTTCCGTAAACAAGCATATTTGATTTGAATGAGATACACGTAATATGCAAGCACGTTGAAAGTGTAAGTTGTAAACAAAACCTTGGTTGGACAATACACATATGGGATATTAAATTGCAATTTTAATTTTGCATTAAGTGTTAACAAATTGTCATATATCTGATATGTTTCCGTGCATTTGGTAAAATGTAATTTGTAGTCAATGAACATTTTATACTAAATTTAAATTAAATGTTATACAGGGTGGAGCAAAACAACCTCCCTAGTTTTTAAGGTGAATTAAAAAAAAGTAGTAGAGATAGAAAACAATTATTTCAATATAATGAAGTAGTAACATATCCAGTTTTAACTTATGTGGTTTTAAAAATTACATCGGGCAAGTGTTGTCCTTCATTATCTGCACACTGCTGCAAGCGATCTCTGAAGTTTCTCATAACCCTTACGAGCATTTCTGTAGGTATACGGCGAATTTCCGTGCGGATTGCCTCCTTTAGGTTCTTCGGACGATTTTTATAAACCTCTGCATTGAGATAACCCCACAAAAAAGTCGCACGGGCTCACATCTGGCGAGCGCGCGGGCCGCGGAATATCGCCTCTCTGGGAGATCAGGCGCGCGGGGAACATTTCCCTCAAAATCAGCATTGATGGTCGCGCTGTGTGGGCTGTGGCCCCGTCCTGCTTAAACCAGACATTCTGGAGAAGTTGTTCAAGAATAGGGGCAAAAAAATTCTGAAGCATGCTCACCTAGCGCTCAGAATTGACCGTAACTGCCCGATTTCTCTCCTCAAAAAGGTAAGGCCCGATGATCCTTATTCGGGAAACTGCGCACCAAACTGTGACACGATCACTATGTAGTGGCTTCTGGTGGAGCACCCTCGAATTGTTTTCGCTCCAATATCGAAAATTTTCTTTATCTACACAGCCAGAAGCATGAAAATGTGCCTCGTCACTGAAGTACACAATCACGTCATGCAGTAAATTTTCGATCATTTCATTACATGTCGCAATTCCACTATGCCAATCACGTTCTGACAATTCTTGGACAGTGAGCATCTTCTATGAATGAAGATTAAGGTCTTGATGAAGAATCGTCGCATAGTGCGATTAGAGAGGCGAAGTGCGGTCGCATGTTTGCGAGCGGAGCGTGTAGGTGATCGAAAAATTGAGCGTCTGACTGCTTCTATGTTTTCGAGTGTTCGACCAGTTCGAGGTCGTCCACCTCTCTTTCTGACAACAGTTCCTGTTTCCCGAAAGTTTTTTACCCATAACGTAATCGATTTTCAATCCGAAATTGCTTGACGACGGGGAATTCGGAATCGAATACAGAACGCGCGCTGGGCGACGATTACAGACTCGTCTCCGCGTATGAATGCTTCCACAGCGAAAGCGCGCTGCTCGTTCGTCCACATTATGTTTACGACTGAAACCTTTTGTGACACAAACGTCATATCTGCTCATATCTACCTGCCGTTATATATGTCATCTCCACCCTTTTACGACCTCAGCTCGCTTTACAATTTTCTATTGAAACTAGGAAGGTTGTTTTGCCCCACCCTGTATATTCCATCTATACATTTCTTAATTACGATTTTTTTGATACGAATCTTTGACATATTACTGATAAGGCCGGCAGGAAGTCAATACTGCAATATTGTTTAATACTTTAAACATTGTTTAGTTTGACCTACATGTATAACATTTATTACAATCTCTGCAATATAATACTAATATAATACATGATTATTTTTTTGAATTGTAGTTAGTATATTTGTAAATAAATGTCTACTTTTATTAGATGTAACAGTGATATAAATGTCTAATCTTTTGAACTTGTAGACTTTGTACCAGGGATTTAAATCTCGTTTGTTTTTTCATTATTAATTTGTCATAAAATTCGATTGGATAAACATTGTTCTCTAGTATGGATCTAACGTTACCTAAATTATGTTTTCTAGAATGAGGTAGCCCATCCTTATATATATTCATTCAATTATGATACCTTTGTTATTATTTAAAACCCAGTAATTTAAGCCAACACCTAAGCCAAAATGGTCGTTTCTATTACTATTACTACTATTTCTATTTTTGTAATTGAATATTATACAGTATGCGGCAAAATAAACAGTTCTGAAATTATGAAACGTTTATTATTTATTATATACGTATGTATTTGTTTTACATTATACATTATATAGCACTACTTTCACTTTATATTGCCAGGGAAAGTTCAAACTTTGGTGGCAGCGCCATAATCCAACCTTTTATTCAAATATGCTGGAGCATATTTCTTGGAAGGGAAGCGCTAGCTCAAGAGGGAACTTCAAGGTTGGGAAGTAAAAGAAGTGGCCTTATTACGCTCTAAAATATCACGTCAAAAAAATGGGCAAAGCTGATCAAGAAAGGTGTCGATTTTGCGAACTAAAAATTAAGACAGCTGATCATATACTCTAAGAATACGAAGCATTGGGTCGGCAAAGGTTTTAGCATCTAGGACAGACGATTCTAAAGCCCGAACAGATGAAAGCTTGCTCTCCCAACTAGTCTTGGGATTCGTTAAAAGTAACGGATTAGAAGGGTGCTGAGCGACTAGAGCATTCGTAATAGATCAACAGGTTGCAGTGAAGATAAGTAACTGATACCCGAACCCTTCTTCTAGAATACACTATAATAACAAACCCGATATTGTCCACATCAAAATATTCATTGATGTTTCTATCAATCAAAAATCACCGCCTCATTTAACCGATTTTTTTGCCTGCGGGAGAGTGTTGAATTTGTTCCTAAGAAAATGAAATTCTTAGATTATGTCGTGTGTAACTGCTAGAACTCAAACCAAAAATTAATTTGAGGTTACAAAAAGAAAGGATACTCTGAACTAATATTGATTGGTATTATGTTTTGGGGGAAGCGCGAGAGGGAGGTGGGGGCAGGGGAGGGACTTCATTAATCCTGTACGTCTGTCAACAAACAGGAAATATGGTTCACAGCTGGTGAAAAAACGGATTCAAAAAAATGTAGTTTCAATTTGCTAATGCATGTTTTAATAAAGAGATCAGGCATATCTGCTTCTTCTTTTATGCAGTAAAATATTCCAGAAGACAAACAGTAGTGATGTACAGTAGCAATCTGTAAAAGAATATCTTTGGGATATTCAATGTGCAGGTAATCCAAGTTATAATGTTGGTTATAGATAGGGTCTGCAACATAGTTAAAGCTGGAGAGTTATTGCAATACTCTGAAGCTCGATTGGTTTGTGTGACGTGTTTTCACTGTGCATTTCATCGTGAAGCTACATTTAGAATTTTTTTATTTGAAAAAACGCATTTGCGAATTTAAACAGTGGTGTATGGGTATTACTGAGCTACTACTACTGAGTTTGTAGTAACAAGCGGCTTCAAGCCTCGTTATGTTACGAAACATATTTTGCTGTTTTTCACACAACTTCACTGTGCGAAATAGAGTATCTCTACATTAACGAAATCGCCTGGTGTATTGACAACTATAAAGTAATAATTTATGCAAATGACACCACTGATTAATAATGTAGCACATAGAATTATAGTCGTAAACACTGCTGTGTGCGACGACAGTGATAAATGATTCTTGCTCCAATCAATGAGTTGATTGCCTAATAAAGCAATAACTCTGCATACCTTGACATTGGCATGAACCTTTTTAGGCTTCTACTTAAGAAATAAATCGTTTAAAATTCTTCTTTATATACTGGATGTTCCTTCGTCATGAGACTTGACGTGACATAGTATTATGTAACAACTAAATTTGAAAATATGCAAGACGGTGTATAAACTCGGCATATCTACAAATGTGGCATAAACTGACAAATTATAGGTAAATATAAAATTTGTTCCAACACAAGTGTCCAGAAACTTTAACATCATATATGTAGATTTACTCTGAATGGGAGTTATATATATATATATATATATATATATATATATATAATCCAGTTCCCTTCTACCATATCCATGGTGTAGGGCGTTTCGCTTCTTAACTTTTCACAAACTTCTTCCATTCTTTTCTATTTCTTGTCATGTTCTTCGCTTCTGTCCTGGTTTTGCCTTTCCTTTCCAATAACTCTGTGATGACATTGTCCCATGTTGTTCTTGGTCTTCCTCTTCTTTTATTTTTTGTTATTCTTGCTTCCCATATTCTTTTTGTTTGTCTTGTATTCTCCATTCTATGTAGGTGTCCCCACCATCCCAACTGTCTTTCTTCAATATTTTCTAACACAGATCTTTTCTTATTTCTAAGTTTTTTATTCTATCCATCTTTGTGACACCTCTAACTCTTCTTAAATACCTCATTTCTGCTGCCTGTTTTTTATTCTTCTGTCTCCTATTTAGCACCCAGGATTCACACCCATAT
>ML217148.1:586-11737 GCA_004785975.1 Popillia japonica
TTCCTCAAATGTCCAACTTTTCCACAATTCCGGCAACTATTTCTTGACTTCATCGCTTCAAGCACTTTCCCGACAATCTCCTCAACGGGATATGTCTGTTTCTCCTTCGTGCAGTTCTCTACTGTTCGTACTCGGGCCTGGCTTCGTATGGATTGCTTGACCGCTTCGAACTCAAGTGCTTGTGACAAAGCTTCCTTCAATGTTCTTGGGCGTGCCAACTTCACCGCTTGCTGTGTTTCGATATCTCGGAGCCCATCGAGGAATTTGTCGATGGCCAAACTTTCTCTGACTTCGTCAGGGACTGTGGGATACGCACATCTGGTTAAGCGGAATACCTCTGCTTGATATTCTTGTAAACTTTCGGTGGACTTTTGTAAGCGATTTTTCAATTGTGATCGGTATACTTGTTCCATGTGGTTGCGGCCGAAACGCATTTCTAACTGCTTCACAAGTTCTCCGTAGTTCTGTCGTTCCGCTAGAGGTATGGCTTCAAGTACTCCCAAAGCATCGCCACGTAGCGTCAGTGATAGGTTACCTGCTTTGGTGGTTTCATTCCAGGCATTTATCATGGCAGCTGTTTCAAAAAGCGTCATATGTTCTGCTAGTGGTGTTTTGCCGTCGAAAGTTGGTAATTTACTTTGTCCCTGAACTATTGGGGTCGCTTGGATTACTTCTTGTTTAATCACTTCTTGTACTTGCGGCTGGGACAAGTCGTCAATGCCCGCCAAATTGTCTTGCCCGAATTTTATTTCCATTCGCTGAATACGCTCTTCCAGCTCTTTTCGAGAATTTTCCATAGCCTCTGATAGCTTTTCTTCTAAGATTTTAGAATTTTCTTCAAGCTTCTGATCTAGGCTCCTAGAAGTTTCTTCAAATCTTCTTTCTAAACTTCTAGAATTTTCTTCTAACCACTGCAGACTTCTAGAATTTTCTTCTAGTCTAATTTCTAGGCTTCTTGAATTTTCTTCTAATTTCTTTTCGATGCTTCTAGAATTTTCTTCCATTATTCCCTTTAGTTCGGTAATACCACCATCCACCTCGAAAACGTGATTGTCTGGATCCTCACCGTTCGCTTCCATCACTTTTCGAAGCCGTTCTAAAAGATCTTTTTTCTTTCCATTAGTATCTTCATCTCTTTCCTCAAGTTCTTTCTTG
The DNA here is from genome assembly GCA_004785975.1 of Popillia japonica. Classification (NCBI taxonomy): domain Eukaryota; kingdom Metazoa; phylum Arthropoda; class Insecta; order Coleoptera; family Scarabaeidae; genus Popillia; species Popillia japonica. Next base: position 1,742 of record ML217148.1, read on the forward strand.
AGATCTACGACTTTTAGATCTTTCAGTCTCATTGCCATTTTTATTTATTTTATTACGAAAAATTATCGCCAAACCCCACACCTGACACCAATTGTTACGTTTTAGGGTTTTTAAATAATCTTCAGGCGATAATATTTTCACAGAAGTATTTATTTAAACTAATTTAACACTTAAGAATTACTTGGTAACGTAGAACACTAATTAAACTATTTATTTCAACTAACACAAATTTATATGCACGTTTCGTATTTATATTCACAGCGTCCGCTCTAATTACGCGCTAGTTCACGACTGTCCCGCATACGAGATTGTCACCCTTATATACATAAAATATAGTTTCTAGAATTCTCTACACTAAATTAGACTGTTCTAGAACGCCCTCTCTAGAATGTCTCCAGAAAACACGCGAACCATCCATATATCATAATTACAGTGCACTGCATAATCCATTTTAAACGGCTTTGTCGATAGATGGCGCCATTCGTAACAAGATAATTGCGCACAGGCAGAGGAAAATGTGGTGGCGCTCCATCGTGCATAAACCACATGTTTTGTCTTAGTTGAAGTGATACATCTTCTAGTAGTTCATTTAAATTTTGTTCAAGAAAATGTAAGTATAGTTAACCGTTCAGATTCGGTGGGAGTACAAAGGGACCAATAAAAAAATCAGATATCATCCCACACCAAATATTTATCTTGAACTCATGCTGGAAATGTCTTTCCCTTATGGCATGTGGATTCTCAGAATCCCACAAATGATTATTCCTCCAGTTGAAAACTCCCCGTCTAGTAAATATTGCTTCATCGGTGAAGAGAACTTTGTCAAGAAAATTTCGGCCCTCGTTCTGTTTTGTCTGTAAAAACTGCGAAAATCGTAGACGTGCCGCAGGATCCTGAGTAATAAATTCTGCACGGGAGTGAAATGATAAGGGTACAGTTTCTCTTTTCGTAAGATTCTATTGATAGGCGTTTGACTTATTCCTGGCCCTGCACTTAAACGGCGAGTACTTACGCCTTGGTTTTTGGTAACACGAACTAGAACATCCTCCTCTTGTTCTACTGAGATTTTTTTTGGAGCATCATTATGACGCTTAGGACGAAAACACCCAGTTTCTCCTAGGCAATTATAAAGATTTCTAAAAAGTTTATGATTTGGTTGTCTTCGATTTGGATATACATAATTCTAAATATCTTCGAGATGCATCAAGTCCATTAAAATCTGTTTGAGCAAAAACACAAACCATATCTCGCATTTCACTATTAGAAAAGTCATTATGCCGTGGCATTTTTTTTTACTACTTATTCTAGTACAAATAAAACAGAAAAAGATAAAGCTACTTGCTTAGTGCTATACTCTTTGACACAAGCTTAACAAGCATAAATAATGATAGCTGTCAGATGCATTTAAGCCAACTTTGTATTTGAAGGCCTAAAAATTGTATTAATAAGCCGAACTGCATTGAAACTTTAGAAGGCAAATATCTCGAAAACGGATCAAGATATCAACATCAAACAAGTATGTAGTTTTCATGTAAAAATGGTTGCTCTTTCAATTTTTCGATTCAGTTTATGTGATTCTACACGCACAAAAAAGATACGCATCGATTTATCTATTCAGCAGTGTGTAATCAGCGCCACCTATGAGCAACGTTAAAATTGATGTCAACTTCTTATTCGTCATGCTGAAAAACATAATAATACCAATTTTCAAGTTGATTCGATAAAAAGTTGCTGAGTTATTGGAAAATTTAGAAATGAAATTATTAACTTGAACACCCTGTATCTCTTAAACGAGCAACATTTGTATAAGGCATGCCGCGGTCAATCCTCATATTTTAGGCTCTACTATTCCCAGTTTCCAGATTTCCCATTCTTAAAGAGTCACTGTGTATAAAGTCACTACACTTTTCGAGCTTTTTTATGAATATTTATGAACTTTATTCCATAAATCTTTTGTTATACAACGAGCTTAATTTCAATGAAAAATATCTTCAAATCACTAATCAGTCGGTATTTACTAAGCAGAAATTCCTATCTACTACATCCTTTAGGTACTTTCAATTATTAGTGGACTCACGTTAATATAATTTTATCATGTCAACTGTATCCACCATCATTGTCATCTAAAATTAATTTATTAATTAAGGATTACTATCTCAATGTTTAAAATTAGTTCTTACAGACCGATACAAAATGATAACATATTACCGAAATGTTTGTTATAATCTAGAGACATTTCGGTATTTATATCTAGGTATTAAGCTTGGAAAGGATCTTACTCCTAAGAATGGAAATATTAATTCTTGTCTGCAGTGTGCTGGATGTTTGAGTAGCAATAATTAAGTAATAATAGAATATGCGTTCATCGTTTAACGTCAATCTCATTCTAACCATCGCTGAACTGATTCCTGTACCTAAAACCTGGGATTATATTTACTGCCGATGCTTCCTGTATACAGGAGATGAGAATATTTATCTAAAATATATATATCATTTATTGTAATTTAATTAAATTAGAGTTATTAAGATTAGAATATATGCCTACCCCTTAATCTGTATAGACAGTAAAGAAAGTGTGAATAAGACATGCTAACCTATAAAAGTTATACTTTGCGAAACTATTTTAGAGCCTGATATAAAATTCGTGCCTTATAACAGCGATTAACAATTTATCTGTAGGTATATCATCTATGCGTTTTGGAAAAAACTTGTTCTCAGTATTTACATTGTTTGTATATTCAGCTAATGTTTAGTTTTACAAAGTAAAGAGACGTTACCTATGCGTACATACGTATGATTTTAAGTGCTAACATGTAAATATGTTATGTAAGAATATACTTACATTGTCATTTGAAATGGCTATAAAAAGAATTTACTTAATGATCGGCATTGATGTGTAGAAATATGGCTTGTATTATATGTTTCAATTGACTGTTCAGTTTATTACTTTGAATAAAGCAGCAATTCCGATTTTAATTCAGTTAGAACGATTCTGCTTTATTCTATTTAACTGATTAGTTTAATATTAAATTCTGTTTTTTTGTTTAATACAGAATAAATAGTTTCAAAGTCTTTGCTTTGTTTCAATAAAACTATTATTTTATTATCTAGATAGTTTTTTCCACTTGTTAGGTCAATGATAATAAGATAAAAATTTTCCTTTTTTTCGATTCTCCCCGTATATAAATCAAAATTTCCAAAAACCAATTTGGCGTTTCTGTGTAATAAAGCAGTACTAAAAGGAATCCACAATAATGTTTACCAACGGCTTCGCGCTGTTGTGAGCGAATATTGAGATTTACGGAAAAAATGTGCTTCTTCTTGCGGAATAGGGATAAGCACTTATAAAAAAGAACTTAACGACAGGGAGGAGAAGATCAGAACTAACCTTTGGACAATTCAAGGCTATCATTGACGAGGGCGAAATATCGTGCTTAATACCATTGGAGTTTATAAAAGCGTTTAGACTGAATGGGGAGCTATAGCTGCGGGTAAATTTCAGCAATTTATAGCTCATGCAAGGGAGCACAATAGATCATCAGGTCGCAATGCAACATCACCCTCAACTTAATTTCTAATCTTATCAATAGCATTACTTCTATGTAAAACGGAGGTCCTGCTATGACTTAGAAATGTCTTCTTAGGAAAATGCAACACAAAATTAGGTAGCGGAATCCTGTAGGAATCAACATTTTGTCAATACTAAACTAAAACAATATTGGTAACTTGCTCGTGCAAAATACATGCACTATCAAAACGAATGTGCTTGTAATGACAGGTAATTACAGGTATTTACATGATAGAAGGAGTTATCTTATCACACTAATATAAAATATCCTGGAAGATAAACGCATTTAATATCATCTTAAATATAATATGACTTATGAATTGTTCACTACGTACTAGATATATCAAATAATAGAACTAACTATCATTTAAAATTGATTGCATATTTACACGTAATCCACAATACTTTTCTTCAAAAACATAACTTATTGGTATTTCATTTAGATGTGACCTACTATATGCATAGTTAAGCAAAAATTGGAACAGATAAGGATTCTAGACTGTTTTTGTTTTTTATTTGTGTAATAAATAATGCAGGTACGTGACAGATTATACAGTGCGCTTGTTACAATACATAAGATATGATAAAGTTTCGGATATGGGTATTATTATTTTTTCTTTCATAATAAGTAGTACACACTGTAATTTCAAGTATTATATGCTTGTCTAGTACGGTAAATACGATTGACAGGTAGTAGTAGTACGTTTTAAATCTTTTTATGAGCTACTATAGCATAACATTGTCGTTAGTGTAAAATTTCGATAACGCGATTACTTTGTAGTACGTTATGGAAAGATTGTCTGCGGAACAGATCAAATTAATTACCACCGCGATATATGAAACTTGCATAAAACTATTGCGTTCCAGAACTAACAAAGCATTGTACGTGCTGAATGTAGACGAGCACGAACGAATACGCTCTTCGTTTGTATGTGATGTCCAGCTGAAGCCGATACTTAAGTATGTTGAAAGTTTGATATTTAAGTAATGACAAGCTATTGATAACAACGTTCATTTTATATCACAAGACTTGTAAGGAAAAAAATTAAAAGTATTATTTTGCCAGCAACAGCTTTAATCTTATGCATAAAGTATTCTAAAATAATAAAATGTGATTGAAATAACGTGACTGGTAGTGTTTATGATTCCTTGGTCATGTATTAATTGAATACACAAACCTCAACAGGTATAACATTCTGTGATTTGCGCTGATAAAAGGTGTTAGAATAAATGAACATCGTTTCTGAGAATAATAACGTAATCACTAACCACACAATATACCCATAATTGTATAACATTGTCATGGTTATGATAATAGTCATAAGTATTACCTAATTACTCAAATAAATATATAAAACAATAAGACTTTTTTAAATCACATTTTGTATGCTCAAAATTTCAGCAATAAACTATTAGATATTAAATTATTTTTAAGTTGTAAATAAATAAGTTGCATTTTCCATAAATTCTAGTTATTTTTTCGATATGTACTGTTGATACTTTAGTTAGAATCCAGTTGTCATCCCGAAAATTATGTAAATAAATATTTTACAAAAAGTTCCAAGTTCTATTAATAAATTGCGTTGCAGTGTTTTCCACACAGCCGGTAAGATATTCAGTTAAATTTACAATAATAAAGACGCTGTGCTCTCTAATATGGTGCGCAAATAAAGTTGTCTCACCTCTCCGAAGTGTACACGTTAAAAATCGTTGTGCTTAATGAAAATTTACAGTTTTGTCCGCGATTTTAACGTATTACATCGATGTGATGTCACTGAGGATGTATGTACATTAAAAAGCTACACGAGTATGTTTAGTGCTCGGATAACTGACGGCGTATTGTGTGAATAGTAGTTATTATCTAATGCAATTATACTGTTGCTAATTTTGACGGATTTTATATATTATTTTTATGCGTTATGTATTTTCTGTTGTGACGGACTGTTATTATACTTTTTATTTTTATGCAGGATACGAAAACCAGGATTGGTTCATCCCTTCACCCGCCCTACAGATCGACGAGGCGGACCTAAAACTTTCACCGGATCAAATCCGCGAGACTCTTAACTATTTCCGTAAGTTAATTTTGACATGAATAACGAGTAGTTTGTAGCTAGCTAGTTTCGTGGGTATTGTCGCTAATTAGACAAATCATTTGTAGTTTTCTGCGAAGAGAAATTCCAAGTTTATTTGTATGTGCACTTGTTATGATGGGCGTATAAGGACACGCCGGGCATGCGCTTTTCTACGTCTGTCATCTGATTTTGTTTTGCTCACAGGGATCCTGTCGTAGTGCTGTTCAAATGTAACCTTAGATTATCTTGTATTGCTACATGTCCAGTTTTTGCTAATTATGTGTTTGGTCCGCGTTTCGTTTGCATTAGATATCCTCTTTTAACGAGAGACTTGCTTATACATCAGATAGTGTTCAGTTCAATGTGTGGATAACTCTAAATAATTTTCAGTGTCAAGGTATGTGTTTATGTTGTGTTATTTTCTGCTAAATTCTATTTGATGTAATGCAATGGCGATATGCACATGCTGCATAGTAGTTGTAATGTTCTTTTTGTCAATATTGATTGTTTATAGCATGAATTTTTTAGATATATCCATGATATTTAGTAAGAGCCCGTGTTTCTTTACGCTTAATTTAAAAAGAATTAAACTCAACAAATCTAATTATATAAATTTTATTAGTAGGTATTTCACACTGCGGTTTAATTCACGATGTAGCACTACTACTTATCCTGACTTATCTGCTTAATGAAAAAGTTAATTAATCAAAAGTGCTTTCATATTTTTGAGTCTACCTTGAAAGCTTGACAAGGTCAGCTGAAACTGACTATTTGATATCTTGCAGGAAAAAGTTGACTATACGACATTTATGGCAATGTTATTTACATTTCTCGGAGAAAAAATCGGGACACCCGCAATAGAAAATTTTAATTTTATATTGGCGTAAACGAAGTTGCGAGAGAACATATTCACTTATTAAATTCTTGAATCAGATCATACTGTTGCAGTGTAAATACGCGCTCTGAAAGCTTCATTTGCACTAAAAAAATAAAAAACTAAAAATTCAATTCTAAATTGCTGGTGTTCCGATTTTTCCTGCGAGAAGTGTACATAGGCCTTACATTTTTTTTCGTAACCATTTCCAAAAAAGTTAACAAGAAAGTGCAAGGCAGTCCACGTGTCGGATGTTTTTGTAAGAATTATAAGGGCTATATACTTACATATATGCATGTACTTATATGTCTTCGTCGACCTTGATTCCTCTTGGTGGGAAATTGTCGAAGGCAAAATACAAAATTGATTGGCGTATTTACGTTTTCAGACACTTTTTTGTTAAACTAGACTAAACTACTAAAGGTTTTCATTCCAATGCCATACAACAACTGCGATCATTGCCTTACATTTTATAGTACAGCGCGTCGCATCTATTATGATCTCATTGTTATAATTTTAACAGATTCATTCTGTTGTTGATTGTGGCCGAACATTTATAAACGGATTAGCGAATATTTATTATTTTGATTGGTAAGGGTTGTAAATCTTGTTTAATAACTAAGTATAAGTACAAATAATCATTGTCGTTTAGTGTCATTTGTTTCGTTTACTAGCATATTCAGGAAATAAGTATTTTTGTGTGGGAATAAATTCCATATATGGAATAAATTTGATCTTTGTTCGAATTGCAGTGTTATAATTGACCTAAAAAAGTGGAAAAACTATCTGGATAATATAAATATTTATATAATAAAGTTTTATTGGCATAAAATGCTAGAAAATAATTATATTATTATTATATCTAATAAAATCGTTACACTTTTTTCTCATCGAAGCTGCTTTCAAGACCGCGCGAACAATTCTGGGCCTTCTTTCGATGAGTATTATCAGGGTGTTGGCTGGGAAACTGTTCCACTGTAAAATGTCGCATAATGTTGTTTGTTCTGAACGAAACTCCATATGTATATATATCCAAAAAGGTTAAAATGAAATTATATCATACAGTAGTAAGACTCATTAGAAGACAAATTTGGAGCTACTTTTCGAACATCTAGCTCATCCCATAAGAGGTTTATGGAGAATCCTTCGATACTGCTCTATTTTCATAATACCTTCGCCTACTCATGCACACGAAAAACGTCCCCACACCATAACAGAACCACCGCCGTGTTTTACAGTGGGTGCCAGACATGCGGGGAGCATTTTCTGTCTTCGATCCCCCAACATAAAGTTTTCGACTTTGTCCTGTGACTTCCATTCGTCGGTCCAAAGTACATTTTTCCGGTCTTTCACCATCCAAAGTTGATGCTGTTTCGCCGATTGTAATCGTTTTATTCGATTTGCTCGTCTTAGAAGCTGTTTACGTAGAGCAATTCGTTCGAATAAGTGTGCCTCGCGCAATCGACGTTGAATAGTGCTTACAGATACCCCGTTTCGACAATCGCGACTGAATTCTGTTAGCCTAGAATTCTATTTGTGAAGCTGTTAGCCTTCTATTTCGTTTACTAATTAAAACGATTCGCTGATCATCAACATTGGTTGTGATTTGAGACGGACCTGGTCGATCACGGCCATCTAAACTTTCTGTTGGCCGGTACCGTTTTGTTATATTGTCTTACTAGATTTTGCCAGATGCAATGTTTCGCTTATTAGTCGAGCTGAATACTCTTCTTAATGAAGTGTGATTACGGCTGATCGCTTTTCAAAACTGATCGGTTTTCCGCGTGGCATTTTCACTTTTGAAACTTTTAAAAGTCATCCTCTTACACTTTATGCGTATGCGGCGTTTGCAGGCACGTTAGATGACCGATGGAGAGAGATGGTAGACACAACCGTAAAATCGTTTTTGGAAATACACACGCTACACATTTGTGACAGAGAAAGGGCTTAATTACATTTTAATAGTTTTTCCTCAAAGTTTAGCACAAATAGCGTAATTGTTTTTGATAATGTCAAACGAATACAAAAAGAGCAACTATTTGACAGCATGAAGTTATTTGGATTCATAAAGGAATCTGGAGTAGACACCATCCCAAGCAAAAATAATTATGATGTATTGGGTTTGCCGCCGTAACACTGCGTTCTTAGCCTAATTGGCTTAGTTTGAGCACACCTCAAAGAAAATATACGAAGAAAAAATAAATCGCTGAAATTCTGTGAGAGTATTATACAATTAGTTAAAAATGATATTAAAAAAACAACCAAAATGATTTACCAAGAATTCATTCAGAGCTCATAATATAAATAGTGATCACTCTGCGGAGTCTGAATTTGATGATGATGATGCAGACATTTTAATATATGTAGTAGTTTTGTAAGTTTTAGATGCCTTATTCTTCCCTTGTTTACATATGGTATGTTTCCTTTATTTGTAAATTTAGTCCCACACAATTTGCAGGACAAATTAATAAGCAAACGTATGCTTTTATTCTACATAGCTAAAACATAATAATTTTGCATTATTTTCATCTTATTTGTGTTTCATTTCTTTATATAAATCCTTTCAAAAGTTACACGGGCGGAAGTAGAGCAATGTATATAGTGATAGTGTACGTAGTCGTGAATGTGGAGATAAGGCTACTTGTCAATCAGAGGGCGGAATAGACAGAATAGAAACTGACCCTATTTTTACTCGGTTCCTGTAAGTTAGGCTAAGTTAGTTATAATTTTATTTGGTGTGTTAGGCAATTTATGGTTTCAGTTTGTAGCTAGTTTATGATTTTTAAGCGATTGAAAATATATTCTTCCAGGTATTGATCGGTTTTTATGTGAACACAGCTTTGTTTTCTTAATTTTTCATTGTTGTACCTTAGCCTGTTATGTTGGCAGCCATAAAAACTAAACTTTGGTTGGAGTTTAGAACTGAAATAAACAAAAATATTACTTATGTTTTTATATGTCACGTTTACATATTTAACAAGACTTCGATACTTGATGCTATCATTATATTGAGTTTTCTGTTATTTTGAAATCAAAGAAAACCAGAATTACTCCTTACGGCTGCTTTAGAGTTCGCAGTTTTTCTTGCGTGCAATAAAAATTGCATGCAATAGAAATTGTAAGCATGTGTATTCAATCAATTTAGATCAGCTGAGTGCAATTCTTCTTGCATTGCACGGTATTGCGCCTGTGCTATTTTTTATTGCACGCAAGACGCAATTCTGGTATTCTTTATGGTGCTTTTATTTTTGTCAAAATAATTGCACCATATTGCACAAAGAATTACTAACTGTAAAGCAGTGTTAAAACCGTGCAGTTTTTATTGCGCGCAATTTTTTTGCATGCAAGAAAAATTGCGAACTGTAAAGCGGCCTTTACATAAGTATTCATACTTTGTAATAGTGACTACTATGTATGCACAATAAACTACGAAAATATTCATTCGCAGATTTCAGGCACTTGTACTGAAAAAGTAGTCA
>SMLS01058409.1:0-23133 GCA_004785975.1 Popillia japonica
CACTGCGAACTCCATGCACCTGCTGTACGTAATTAATTTTTGGAGGGCCGTACATAAATCGGAACCGGATGGCGTGGGAGCGCTCTGGATTGTAGAACCTGACTTGTTGGAATCGGTCGGGTCGTGTACCGACTTGACATTATTCGACCGGAGGATAAAACCGGGAGTTATGCGTCCCGAGAGAATCCCGGAGTTAATTTGCTTCTACTATAGTGTCTCGTAGGGCAGAGAGGACGTTCTATTCTTCCTCTTAAACTATCCATGTTACATACCTTGCTCATCTTTAAAGCAGCAGGAAATCGTTATCGGTTCCCATGTTTATTGCTCATATCGACAACTAGTATAGCTATATTAAAAATTAAAGTAATTTCTTTGGGACGGTGCTTATGCAAGAGTTTTCAAAACTATGTGTGATAGAGCATTGCTAAAGGTATCCTAGAAAAGTCTCTTTGTACGAAATGAAAACGTTGTATGTTGGTAATATGTTGAAGCCACTAAAAGTGGGGAGATAACTGTGGCAGCATTTTCTATTGATCTATTATTTCATTTTTGTTCGGAAAACGTATGGACATGAAGCAAGTACCACCATCTAAACATACAACAAACAATTTCAAATGAGATTGTTCCTCCAAAGTTATAAGGCAACTGGTGTGTGAAGTGATCATTTGATGATTAGGTTGGTTATTCATAAGTGTTAACTTAATTTAATATCTGACGCAGTACGCGTTTTATATTGTAACGTTTTATGTTGGCAATCATATAATAAATGACAATGTAACAACTACTTACTGTTGACCTGAATAAATAAGTCAGTAGAGAGAGGAAACTTACCTGAAACAGAAAGAAATAATATGTTAGAATAACGTGTTTGTCTTTATTTATGTTATTACAAGAATGTATTTTATATTCCAATATTTTAGTGTTAGTATTACACAAATGTGGACATCGTTAAAACTTCGGTAAAGCAATAGATGCAATCACAACTTTATATAATAACAATAACAAAAGTTTTTGAAATAAAAAAAAACGTTTATGAGTATTTCTTATTAGATGCGAGGTAGCATAGCTAATAATAACATACTAAGTGAAGGAACTTGTTACTTATACATTAAATATTGTTGTTACATCAAAAGGTCTGAATTCTACTACGTTCACGTTGCTTACGGGGTTGGTTATTCACGTTGGTTGGGTACTATATTTTGCAATTAAAATGAGTTTAAGTACGTAGTTAATCTAAAACTAAAAAGTTTTAAAAACCTGATGTAACCTATGTAACTTCCAGGTAGGATCTTGCACTGTATCAGATAAAATTATTATACAGCTTGCAAATGCTGCTGCATATATGTACACATACATTTAAAATAGCCACAGATATATGTATATTATTTTTCAGCTACTTTTAATATCTGTATTATTACATAGTATAGCGTTTGCCAACACCAATGAATAACACATAAACACAAATGAAATAATTATTGTATTTGTCTTAACTTAGCCGTGTTTAGTAATAGGGTACAAATTAATTTTAGAACCGTAAGAAAAATTATTTATCAAAGCAGTTATTAGACAGGAATCTATGTTCACCTTAAGTTTGTTTGGTTAAAAGAACCTGATTTTATTCAAGTATTAATTAACACACCGTAAACAAATAATAATAAGTTTTTTAGTATGCATGCATCATAAATCAATCAAAATACACCCATAAGCGTGCATAATCGGGCGTTGATCGCACGGCTATCGCACGGCGTGCTATAAAGGTTGCTTGGCAACAGCCAATCCAAAGCGTTTAATAGTCCAGTGAAATGTCAGGAAATGTCAAATGACATATAGGTACATGTCACTCGATAATATGTATTGGAATTATTGATTTGAATTATTATTTGGACTTTGCAGGTATTAAACTTAATTCAGCTTCAGCAGCTAGTTTTTGAATTTCTGTCGACATTATTAATACAACAATGATGTTTAATAATTAAGGGAAATGTCAAATGACATAATATAGAGACACATCTCACTCGATAAAATATATTGAAATTATTGATTTGATTTCTTCTAGTTAAAATTATTGTTGCATTTATACTAAAAAATATCGTGTGACACAGTGCATAATTAGCTTTTAAAGCACTCGTAACGTTAAAGTCGTTACTCGTGCTTTAAAAGCTTGATTATGCACTAGTGTCATAATATACTAATTTCAAATAATAAGGAAGGTAAACAAAAAGACCGTCAAACTAAAAACAAATTAATATAATTTTATTGTGTAGTTTCGTATGAAACTCAAACAGTACGAAAATCTTTACTCATACAATTTTTTACTGGCATAAATACTTCGAAATATAGAGAAATCATATACCCTTGTGATTTAACTATAGTATTTAAAATCGCATTAACGAATCATCGATTTAAGAATATATGAATGAACCCTTGCATTAAATATAATTGTGTAGTTGCATATGAAACTTAAATTATACAAAAATCCTTATTCATACAATTTTTAATTACATTAATACTTAGAAATATAGTGAAAATGTAGGCGATAGCGATTTAACCATATTTATTTATTTCAAAACATGATAAGATCGCATTACAAAATTATCAATTTAAGAAAATATAAATGATCCCTTGCATTAAGCATAATTGTGTACCTGCATATGAAACTCGATTTGATACAAAAATACTTATATTGCAGGTATAAATAGTAATTTACATATAGTTGACCATATCATTACTGCTTCGTATTCGGATATCGCTGTAAAGCATACTTTTATCGACTTTTATGGCAGTTTCAGTCGATTCTAAATCAACCCACTGTACAACAAGAGATGTAACAGATGAATGCCAGTGCACTTGATGTCACATCTACTAATAGGGCGCAAGAAAAAAAAATACCACCTACAAGCTAATGAACTGGGTGGACTGAATAAGTACTAGATCTGCTTAAGTTCAATATCACAAGGCTTTCCACATATGTAACTGTGAAAGGCTTTCGTGACAATAGTTAGAGTGAATTTTAATTTGTAAATAAAAAGTGAAGCCTTTTTCCAACCGTTAATGTATATTGGTCACTTTATTTTCTGAATTATAGGAATACTAGCAATCAGCGGTACTTGTCTTCAAGTGTTGTTATTATTCTGTCGAAAGGATACTCTATGTACCGGTTTCGTTTTACATTTGCTCTCCTATCATGTTACGTTCAATTTGTTATGTGTTGTATCATTGTAGGTAATGCACCAACTCTCACAACTCTCATAACATCTATATTGGATCCATTCAAAATAAGTAATTCTATAGTAAACGCACGCCACATAAAACACCTTAATACGATCATTCGCTCCTTTGTAGCTATTCTTCAACTTGCTTGCAACTTAACAAATATCTAGAATCTATGGAAAAACAAAGCCAAAAGGGACTCGATTTGTGCGATTTGTTTACAGCAATGACAAACATTTCTGGTGTCCTTCATAGCTTAAATGCATGTCATACGAATAAGGAGAGGTACGCCATCAAATTAAATTTGGCTAGGTTGCTAAATTGTGATTATTCGGATTAATGTTAGATTGGCTCGAAAGGCTACTCAGTTACATCAAAGAACTGAAACTTTTGAAAAATAAGATTATTTTTTAAGGGTGCTTTCTTCAGCGAAACATACTAAAAATAACAATTATTTCAACGTATTGAAAATGCTAAGACATCTTCAACTTATTAATCTCCTTCGGATTATTTAAAGATGCAATATACGAAGCGCAGTTAACAATAACAGAATTCCGAGTTTTATGTCTGTTCTATGTATATAGCAGAAGTGTTAGGGAATTTAACGTTAGAAAAAAAATTGATAGACCTGGTTAAGATCAATATCTTTCCAGTGGCTTGTTACATTCAGTCGCAGACGTTAAAATAATTAAAAAAAAATATTTCATATCAATGTACATATATTTAACTGCAACTCTACATTTTCTGTTTGTACCAATTACGTGTATGTAATGATTTGAAGAAGTTGGAAACATTCTCTACATGGGACAACAACACCGATACTTGATCTTATTCCAACAGCAATCTTAAAAATGACCAAAGGGTTTTACACTCCAGTCCAGCATTTTCAGTGTGTAATAAACACCCAATAAATGGATTTAAGCAAAGCAAAACACGCACCTCAAACTTCCAATGCAGATATTTATTGACAGTAACATGGAGCACCTAGTTTTGAAAGTTGGTAGATGGTATCCATGCGATAGTTAAGTGTTACGTAAGTATTATGATCATAAATACTTCTTATTGATCCTATCCTGAATTTTACTAATCTTATATGCCAAATTATGTAAGCTAGGAACAACAAGGGCGCAAATATCATTCTCTGCAGAACAGTTGCAAATTATCTGGTACTGTACTATTTACTTCCACAAATTATATTCTGACGTTCAGAAAAGATACAAGCCATTACAATGCAGCTCTTCTAATACCATCCATTACTGTTGACGTAGACCAAAACCTTCGTAAAGTTAACAAGATATCTTACGATCTAGTACGTTTTGAATCCTAAACTTGTAGGCGAACTGTTTCCTTGCCTGCCAAACTCCTTATTCAACACTATATGTGAGTATTTTATAAAATTTTAAGCGAACGTTTAGCAGTTTTAAATTACACTAAAGGATACATAATGCCTTAGCTAAATATTTGCATTCGGCGAACGTCCGATACTGATTCTATTCCATCTAAAAAGCTATTTCCTTCACCCACACGCGTTTCGTGTATAAACCACTTTATTTTTTCGTCCTGTTTTCTAAACCCCGAATTTAGAAGTGAGGTCATAAACGTCCGTTTTCAGAAGGATGTATGGAGGAACAATTTCCCGTCTTTTTTCTTCCGAAAAACAGGCCGATGCTAAGCGAACGTCGGGCCCAAAACAATATATTATAGGAATTAAGTAGGGGAGAGGGAGCTCCCTGTTTCGCATGTTGTAAACGTATTCGAATGGATTGTAAATTTTATTTGTTTTGCTGATTTATTCGCTTTCGTGCGTATTCGTATACGTATATGTTTTCAGTCAGTGTCTATATTAATGTGAATTGTATTACAACAAACAACACAGTACACTAATTATTTTCGTAGTTATTTTGCATATTCGTTGCGTAAACGGACTCAAATCACGTACGCTATTTAGTAAAATGATACCATCCAAAAACAACCTAGTTTTATTTATGTATTATTTGCGACGACACTCTGCAACATGATACGTTTACTCTCGAAATTATAGTTAATTATGCCACAAATAATTAAAGCATAATCTGAAATAAAATCTCACAGTGTAGGCGTACATAATTATAGATGATCTACAGCAACATCCGCCTAATGAATATTACAAGCCGTACAACCATGAAATAGTGTTTCCTTTTTTTCCATTGCAGCGTTAAATCAACGACAATTATTCAATCATCGCGTTAGTGTCGACGTTAACGCTATAACCTATTTTCGTATTTTCACAGGAATACCAACCGCAGTCCTAAACGATTTTTTAAACGTGAAATATAGCCGTCACTATATTTCATATTAAATACAGGAATTCTAGATTTTCATTTTGAGCAATATTTCATCTCGCATTTGTCACATAAAATTTAACGTAGGGCGTTTACTTTCAGACAATTTGCCTTCTTAGATTAAACTTCTTTGTTTGAAACAAAGATGCGAAATAGGACTTGCAAATATAGCGAATACCTAGTATCCTTTGAAGTTGCTTTCATGGTATTAATTTCTTTTGAGAAGATACAAGTGAAGTAGAGTATGATACAACACAATTCATWCCTAGCTGAATTGTCATGCCTTGCTATTAGAAAMATCTGCGAGAACTTTACACTACGCACTTATTACATACGTTATGTCGCATCTAAAGGATACTAGGAAACATTGGTGCATCTGTTGTAACAGTATAATTTCTACGCCAGCACATTTTCAAGCTTATAGTAATTGGATCCCGTTTGAACTATTGCTATATTATACTAGATACTTCTTTAACTCATTGCAAATGTAATAATAAAATGCAGTAAACGCATGCACATATTTTAAAATGAGATAAGTTTAATCAAGATGCGGACTGCTGCAGAAGTTTCCAAATTTTCGATTGGTAAATATTTGCTACAATAACACTGGATAACATGTATTCTTCGATTTCTAAAAGGACGATAAAAGTGAGGTAGGAAAAATTAATGGTGCATGATTTGTTAAGTAAGTTTCCATCTAAACTGAAGGCGAGGTGCCAAGGATTAATACTAGACCAATGATAAACACAATAAAGATAGGATACCTAATTTGGCTGCAGGGGTATATGTATGAGGTGTTTAGAACAAGCTGTTGTAGTAATCAAGGATTTTGTAATTGATTCAATTTTAATTCCTATCTTGAAGTGCAAAGAACGTGCGACGAATTGGCGTTATACCATAGTTTCGGTAAAAATGAGAGAATTACGTCGAGTAAAAGTAATATTAAAAATTATACACCGTGTCCAAAGTTATCGGTGCACTATTGCTATCTTAGTTATTGCTGTAGCTACGATTTTAGTTAAATGAGCAAGTTTTTAGTGTTTTTAACGCTGATAACGCTATGGAGTTCTTGAACAAACAATAGAATAACGCATTCCTGAGAAATTTCGAAATTTATAATTTTTTTAAATGGAACCCCTGTATTATTTGTGCATATTTTGGATCATCATAATATTTTGAACAAAAAATATCCAGTACATAACTATTTTTAACGTAAAAATAAACAAATGAGAAGCGTTCAAAGTTTTAAAAAACTACTACATGTAATTCTAGGTAGGTGATGGAAAATCATAAAAAATATTACGTTAACAGTAGAATTACAACAACAAACATAATAATCAAATAATTTTTCATTTGCATTACAAAATTTTGCCTAAGTGTGCTGTTCAATGCATTTCTTGGCTCTCGCAATAACGCTTTGTGTGACTTTTTTTGCGAATAATAAAGCAGTTCTGTTTGATTTCAATTGTCAAAGACACATTATTAATTATAGGCTTCTTTCACTTTCAGCTAAAACAAGCATTTGATATACTCATTTATGTACGTTGTCAAAAACGTAGAGTTTAAGTCTCTTTCGCACGGTTAGTTATTAAAATAGTTTATTAAGAATAGTCGATTATTTGACTTTGTGTTGTGTTCTTATAATTATAATCATTAATTCCCCCACATTTATTAAAAATAATGTCGTTTGCGCATTGAGAAAAGTGTGATATGCTAGATGCATATCTTATTTGTAGAAAAAATGGAAAAAATGCGATTCGTTATTATGAAAACATATATGTGATGAATATAGATTTATGATACGAAGAAAGAGAAAGGATTTTATAGTTGACGAAGAATCAGAAGTAAACATGTTGACTTTTTTTGAAACCAATCCAGAAAAATGCATACGAAGTTGTACCAGAGAATTAGATTTGCAAAAGAGTACAGTGCACGCCATTGTAAAAAAAACACAAGTTACGTCCGTACAAGAACCACAAAGTTCAGACTTTAAGAAGAAGATTAGTTTTCTGTAAATGTCTGAGAAATTTTTCTAATGAACGTCTAGATAAATTTAATTATATCCTATGGTCTGATAAATCTAACTCCTCAAATTCAGGTATTATGCATAAAAATTTTGCGATCAAATTAATTTAATTTGTAGGTACAATTTAGGAATGTGCAATAAGAAAAATCAATATTAGCTATAGGTATATCAATAGCATTTGTTGAGTTAGACAAAATTTCGTAATACAAAAGGAAAATTATTTGATTATTGTGTTTGTAGTTTTTATTCTATTGTCAACGTAATATTTTATGATGATGTTCCATCACCTACCTAGAATTACATGTCAATAATTTTTTAAAATTTGAACGCTTCTCATTTGTTTATTTTTACGTTAAAAATAGTTATGTACTGGATATTTTTTGTTCAAAATATTATGATGATCCAAAATATGTGCAAATAATACAGGGGTTCCATTAAAAAAAATTATAAATTTCGAAATTTCTCAGGAATGCATTATTCTATTGTTTGTTCAAGAACTCCATAGTAATCAGCGTTAAAAACACAAAAAATTTGCTCATTTAACTAAAATCGTAACTACAGAAACAACTAAGATAGCAATAGTGCACCGATAAATTTGGACACCCTGTATATGTATTTGTTTAAATATGTTAATTTATGCATAGTATGCAATGTAGGATAGTTCAAAACGTTTATGATGATAAGAAGACTTATTCAGGCGTTGGACAATTGTCGAGAAGTGAAAAGTTTGCAGCAAGAAAATGTTGTTGGTTTATCAAGTCGCGTAAATTGCAGAGATAACAGCTTTATGCAGAAATACGTACACTCATGGAAAGTCAAGATAGGACAGTTTCCATCTAACAACGTATTGAAAGTCTCCAATCTTTACATATTTACTTGAGTGTACATATGACATCGATATATCTCGCCGCAGCCTTGAAAGAAGATTAGCTGAAATGAATTTTAGAAGCAGAAAACCAATAAAGAAACCATTACTAAATCGAAAAATTTCCAAAAATGAAGTGGCAGAAGGTAATGTCATTTAGTTATCGTCTGTAATGGCTTGGGGCGTCATAAGAGATAATGGTCCAGGGCGTCTGTACGTTATGAAGGGTACAATAAGGCAGTATCAATACAGACACAACAAATGTTTTTCTAACTTATCTTTATGGAGAACTACATATAAGCAAAATTAGTCTATTGCTTAATTCGAACCATGCGACGTCTCACGGTCTGTTAAAACATTCCTCCACAAAGAAGATATCCGTATTATCATGGCCCGGCAGCGCACCTGATTTCAATCCTCTACAAACCGTGTGGAATTTATTCGAAAAGCTGGTATCTGAAAGAAATAACCCAGATAAACAAACGTTAATGAGAAACATCTCAGTTGTGAGTAGTCTGGAGCACGCTTCTCATGTCTGATTACTTTATTACTTATGTCATCAGCATTGTATTAAGCGACTGCAACGCAAATTTCTGAAATTTCTTTCCTTTAAAGTTGATGGATCGTGCCCACCTAATTATATAGTTTATTTATTGAAACTATAATGTACTCTCTTAGAGGACATCTCTTATAAGCGGCCAGTTTATCGGAGAGCGAAAAAAATAGTGTACATAGTCTACATATCCAAATGTGATCTCTTAAGCGGACCCTCTTTTAACCGGACACGGACACATGATAATAGCAGTTTTGGCGCTCCCATTTCTTCTTAAGCGGGCAATATACATATTTGTAGAAAATCGGTAATTCCCCGAAATCCGTCGCCTCGCTTCAACACAGGCGGTTACTAACATATGAGCGATATTCATCGCTTACTTGAGATAGCGGAACATTGTGTAGATGTGTATATTATTTATTCCACTAATAGTACGAGGCAATATGTGGAACGCCCTAATCACATTAGATGTCAGGAAAGTGTTAAACTACCTCGGGAGTATTATATCCGACTATCTTAGAGGAAGATATGTACAAATCACGAAGAGGGACAGACTGAAAGTGAAAGCAGGTGTACCGCAAGGCTTCGTACTACAACATGGCCAACACTATGGAATATTCTTTATAATGAAGTATTCAAAATAAAATTGATGGGGAAAGCCAAAGCCATAGGGTTTGCAGACGACCTGGTACTGATAGTAACGGCTCAAAATAAAACCGATCTTGTTAGAAATACGAATGAAAACCTAAAGCGAATAATAGACAAATGGATGAAGGAAAACGACCTAAAGCGCTTACTATAACTGACAAAAGAAAAAGAGATGGCATAAGCTTTAAAATCGATAATGTAGAAAACGAACCAAAATTGTTCGACAAACGGGGTAGCTACAGAGTGCACTTAGAGAAAATAACTGGAAAAGCTGAAGAGAGAATAGGGCGACTAACGCGATTAATGCCTGGCATCAGAGGGCCTAGCAGTAGCAAAAGGCCAATTCTTGCAGGAGTGGTGCACTGCATATTACTTTACGGTGCGCCCATATGGGAGCACGCGACCATGGTGAAAAGCTGCATCTTTTCCTACTAGAAAAGATGCAGCAGAGGATACTCCTTCGAGTAACATCGGCCTACAAAACTGTCTCCACTGTGGCAACTCAAGTGATAGCAGGGATTCCGCCAATAAACCTCCTAGCACAGGAAAGAAAATACACCCTGGACAAAGACAAAAAGGGATCACTGAAAGAAGCAAAAAATCTAATATTGCATAGCTGGCAAGAAAGATGGAGTAATAACAAAACTAAAGGACAATGGACTAAACGGCTGATGTCAGACCTGAAGAAGTAGATAAACTGTGGCCATAGGAATATCGGTTTTTATCTCATGCAGGCTCTCAGCGGACATGGACCATTCAGGGCATACCTAAAAAGGATAGGTAAACGTGCAGAAGACAACTGTATGTACTGTGGGGAGTGTGGCACGGTAGAACGTGCTATATTCGTTTGCGTCAAATGGAGAACAATAAGGGAAAAAGTCAAAGGCACTAGAAACCAATAACGAGATAACATCGGAAAACCTGATCGACACAATGCTAGCCTCTGCCAAAAATTGGAAAGCTTTGCAAGAAATGATGCAAGAAATGATGAAAACTCAGGAGAACGATGAGAGGCAAAAAGACTAAAGCTTAAAAGTAGACTACTCGAAGCATTCATGACGGAGATGTCTAACAGACGGTACCATGAGATGCTCCAGGAGAGATATTTAGGGTGGTTTTAGTGGGTACACTAGGTATTGCACATCCAGACTGGGAGTCCCACACTGTCCTGGGTGCTAGATCTAAACCCATGACGTCCATAAAGGATTTCCACCTACCAAGAAATAATAGTACGCGGTATAATATATAAAACCTATTTTAAATTAACACAAAATGCCTGAACAAATGTATTGTTACAATTAAAAAAAAACATGTAATGAAGTCTACAACAAAGAAAAGCTAAAGTGTTAACGCTATAGCCACAAGATTTAAAATAGGGAAAACTCAAGCGGGAAATATTATAAAAAATAAAGAAAAACTAGTGAATAAGAACATTCAGCCGAAGCGAAACTTCTTTAAAATTGAAGGGTATAATATCGATAAATTTCTGGACCCTTAATATGATCAAAAGCAATGGAAATTGCTCAGCAATTGGAATATAAAAATTTCAGTGCTTCAAATGGTTTGTTAAATCGTTTTGAAAACAGACATAGTACTACCTTTAGAACAGTGGCTGAAGAAAGTGCAAGTGTTAGTGGTGATGATAATGATTTTAAAGCAAAACTTCCGGCTTTGATGAACAATTATAGAATACACTATAATTACTTGCCTGTGCTTGGTGTTCTTTTTGGGATTTTTTGTATTATGTGTGGATTGTATTATATATTTTTTGTTATGTTACTTTGTAAATGGTTTCTGATGAGAAACATAATACTATTACCATTGCTACTATTTCTATTATCTCGGAAATTTGGCACGGTGTAGAAGAAATAAGATCCTACATCATGAATTGTATAGACAACTTGTCTGGAAAATTAGCCAGTGTTAAAAAAGCTGGAGGCGGAACTGCAGAATATTGAAAATTAATTTTTTTTCTCTTTTCACGTTATTAAGATTGAAACTATGGGAAAAGTTAGAAAAGCATAAATTTACTTGATGGTCCCAATGCGGTAGCGGATAACTGCATATTCAATGTGAAAAACTTAAAAAACTGTTAATACTGATCAAGGGCTGCCAACGCGGCAATCCTATTCAATGACGTATCAAAGATGTGAAGCATAGAGGCAGAGTCGCTAGTAATGCTATTCTATTTGCTTTCCATTTTATAATAATTATATTTGTGGTTTTAACGCCGACGAATCTTTTGCTAAACAAACTTACATAACTTTGTAATAACGTAACGATTGTTAAGTATTTCAACAAAATTACGCAGCAATGTGCTGCTACATATTTTCAACGCATGTGATCTCAAAACAATTAACTATATGCGAGTAGTCAAATACCTATTGCGCACCAGAAACACTGGCCGCAATTATCTGAAGAAACTTCCTCAGAACTGCTTAAATTTTTGTTAACGTTAACTACGAAATAAAGATTCCCTATAACATTCGCGTCCTAGCAGCAAACAGTGTGTTTAGCTGCTAGCAATGATAACACAATTCTTTTTTTTTTGTCTGGGTGTACCTACAAAACTTAACATGCAACATATTACTTGATTCCATTAGTTAAACTAACTACGTAATCGTATTCATTTCGTACACCTATAATGATTAATTATTGACAATGATGTCTTGCTTTCTAGAAAATTGCTCGAGACCCTGTAATTTATTAAAAAAACACGCCCTCCGGCATCAGGGGACCTTATACATATATATATATCCTACCTAAATCGTGGGAGGGGTTCTTCTAATCACGATATTGCGGCGTCCGTTTTTAATGAATGTTGATGGTAGGTATGCTATAATGGATTTAGACGGGAATAAAACAAAGCGGGAATGGTAACAAGTTGGAGGTCGTTCGATCACAAATGACAGCCGGTCGATAGCATCGGTAAAAGGCCACGTCAAGCATCGACTCTATATGTGATCCAAGAGAATGTATGGGAATACAGTGAGCACGTACTCACGTACGCAACTTCTGCACCGAGTTACGAATAAGAAGTCAATATTTGACGATTTAGCGATTAAATGGCCTGCTCTTCACCTTACAAAGTAAAACTTTTATATGCAGCTATATCTTAAGCATCTATAATTTTTAATTCAAGAGCATATTTCCTCCTGAACCAACAACTAGGAAATATTGCAAATATTAGTACAACCAAGAAAATATCCGAAAAGTTATCGAAACCGAAATTCCTCAATTTTTCTTAACATTTTCCTTTTTCGTTTTTTCAAAAATATGTGGATAGATGTGTTGAAGTTATACAATTCTTAATGTAGTTTCATGTCGGCGGAAAAAATTAGTGCATCATTCAACTCGTACGCACAGAAAGTATTTCTACACAGCATTACATCATTGTCTAATAGAAGAATATACCAAACAATAAATAGGTTGAACTGATTTAGCAGTGCCATCATAAAATAGCATAAATATTCATGCTCGTAAAAATATTACGTATGGGCTTGATAACTTTCCCGTGTAAACCTTCATAAAAATACCCGTTGCGTATGTCATGCTTGATTCTATCTCTAACCTCGTGGAGAAGCTTTCACATGAATCACTGGTGTTTCATTTTCGGGCACATTTCATTAATTAAAATGTGGATATAATATAGATTGTCAAATTTTGATTCCGTGTGGTAAAGCGTTAATAGTGTAATGTAATCTTAGTTCCTTGCAGATAAAATTAATTAGAGTGTACAATACAGGGTATTCAGGTACCTTCATTCCAAAAATAAAAATTGTTGTTATTTTAACTAAGAAATTAAATTTGGCGGGTTTGGAGAGTCGGATACATTGTGAAATTTCGTTTCTATATGCTGTATACATGCGCCTGAAGTATGATAAAAATTTCAGTCGTATTCTTTTCATACTTCGTCTGTAACAGCCGCTAAGGTGAGACGTGTTTTTATGAGCTCGGCGATTTTCGTTTGTTAAAACAAATGAATCAAGGAATTTATGAGTGTTTCTAGCGTTTTTCAGATGGTTGTGAAGACGTTGAAGATGACGAAAGTCTCGGACGCCCCATCAGATCAACAATCGATGAAAACGTGGAAAAAGTGCAGAATCACAATTAGAGAAGTCGCCGGCCATGTTGGCATATCGATTGGCTCATGCCATAAAATTTTTCTAATGTTTTGGGTATGAAACGCGTGGCAGCAAAATTTCCTTTCAAAATTGTTGAATTTGAACAAAAACAGCAACGAATGAAAGTTCCTCAGGAGTCACTAAATGAAGTCAACAACGATGCAGAATTATTGAAACGTGTTATAAGAGGTTACGAAACATGGGTTTACGGATATGACATCCAGACTAAGACGCAATCGCCCCAGTTGAGGCACCCTGACTCGCCAAGATCGAAAAAAACTTGGCAAGTGCGGTCAAACTTGCTCACTGTGTTCTTAGATGTAATGCATTTTTATTATCAGCATCATGAATTTTTGCCACGAGGTCAAACGGTCAATAAGCAGTACTACCTGCAATCTGAAAAAAAACGTCCGAATTTGTGGCTTTTGCACCAGCATAACGCACCTGCACACACTTCATTGCTTGTTCGTGAATTTTTGGCTAAAAACAAAATACTGTAGCGATTCCCCAGCCTCCATATTTGGCAGACATGGCTCCGCTTGATGCTTTCCTATTTCCAAAAATAAAGATAACCTTATAGGGCAGTCGCTTTACAAGCATAGATGACATTAAAAGCGCATCGCTGAAAAATCTAAAAGCAATTCCAAAGATCGAGTTTGTGAAGTGCTTCGAAGATTGGAAGAAGCGCTAGCAGAAGTGCAAGATATCTAATGGGAACTATTTAGAAGGCAACAAGAATTTACTCCATATATACTAATAATATAATTTTTCAGAAAAAATGAATTTCTGTTATTTTTTGAACACGTTTCGTATGTTGGAAGCTGTTTATACATTATAAAGGATTGCTGGACTTATAATGACGGTTTTCGGGTGTTGACCGTGTCATGGTTAATAAAATATACATACGCAGTACCTACAAATAAAAATATAATGCTTTTTATTGTATATCTTGTATACAATAAAAAACTCGACGTTTCGCCACTAATGTAAGTACCTTCTTCAGGAGGAAAGAGGGTATCTAGGTAGGATACCAGAAGGTCACCGTAAGTCGACGTGTCATCCACGCTAGAGGCGAAAAGCTGCCGACAGAGAAAAGCTGTTAGAGCCTTTTGACGCCCCTCACCTATCAGAAGGTTGTTGCCTCTAACGTGGTTTACATGTCGAGTTACCTACACCTTCTCGTACCCTCCTTAGATACCCTTTTTGCTCCTGAAGAAGCCACTTACATTAGTGGTAAAACGTCGAGTTTTTTTATTGTATGTATATCTTGTGTATTATATTTTTATTTGTACTGTATATATTTTATTAACCATGACACGGTCAACACACGGAAACCCTCATTATAGAGACTCGGGCCCTGGAAGCTTTCGATATCATTTGTTGGATTTAAATCAGTTTCTCGTTTGAACACACCAAAGAAATTTAGGAGCACCATCTTACTTCTATTTTGCTTTAACTGTGAAGATAGATAATGAAGTGGATCTTTAAAATTATTTATTTCTTTCATTGAAATATATTAAACAAAGCAGAATAATGCACTAGAGCGTACTGCTCCTAAATACATAATGCAGTTATTATT
The DNA here is from genome assembly GCA_004785975.1 of Popillia japonica. Lineage (NCBI taxonomy): Eukaryota > Metazoa > Arthropoda > Insecta > Coleoptera > Scarabaeidae > Popillia > Popillia japonica. The sequence continues at coordinate 15,327 of SMLS01058409.1, forward strand.
CAGGAATGTTTTTAAGAATCATAATATATAATAATATGTTTTTTTTAGTACGCATGCATCATAAACCAATCAAAACACACCGATAAGCGTGCATAATCGGGCTTTTATCGCACCCTGTGCGTATAAAGGTTGCTTGGTAACAGCCAATCCCAAGCGTTTAATAGTCCAGTGAAATGTCGGAAAATGTCAAATGACATATAGGTACATGTCACTCGATAATATGTATTGGCATTATTGATTATTGATTTGAATTATTATTTGGACTTTGCAGGTATTAAACTTAATTCAGCTTCAGCAGCTAGTTTTTGAATTTCTGTCGACATTATTAATACAACAATGACGTTTAATAATTAAGTGAAATGTCAAATGACATAAGTAGAGACACATATCACTCGATAAAATGTATTGAAATTATTGATTTGATTTCTTCTAGTTAAAGTTATTGTTGCATTTATACTAAAAAATATCGTATGACACAGTGCATAATTAGTTTTTAAAGCACTCGTAACGTTAAAGCCACTCCGCTTCGCGTCGTGGCTTTAAACTCGTTACTCGTGCTTTAAAAGCCTGATTATGCACTAGTGTCATAATATACTATTATCTCTTTATCTGAAATTAACTAATTGAGTACTTGTTTTAGTCGCTGCTGTCTACAATCCGATCATCTTTTATTGAGATTTTAGAAATTAGCTCGCGTTCTAGCCATATTTATTGCTAGAAGTCACCTTAAACGCAACTTCACTTTGTGAGCTCAACTGGTATATAAATTTAATGCGCCGACATTGAAAGACGAAACACGCGAGCACGCACGTGTCAAAATTTCATTTTATGCAAATGCAATGAAGAAAAAACGATAAAATGAAACCGCCCAATTCATATCCAACGTCGCTGAAATATATTGAATTTAGTCGGATGGGAGTAAAATACGCACCCCTGCAATGTATGCAAAAATCAGCCGATATTTCGAAATTCTATGAGTTCCGGTACCCGTACCCCTCTCTATACATGTTTTATTTATGAAACACAGGAGTATATACCACCGGTGTAATCGAAAGGCAGCCCGTCCAATAAAACATTTCTCATTGGCGCGCCGGATAACTTCTCAGAAGCCGTGTGTTTCGTGAACGGCTCCGGCTCAATTCCTTATCTTGCAGATGATCAGACTAAAAGCACTACCTGCTCGCACCGCACTACTACCAACATCTAGTCGAGCCTAGGGTAACTTGAAAACTTGAAGTTTCGACGGAAAACGTGGCCGCCTTCCCGGTAAAAGGCACAATGTATTCGTGTCGGACGTTATCTAGACTAGAATTGTTCGGCTACAAATTTCTGGAGTGAAGCTAAAGTTCTTTTGCTCCAAACTTGCCGAAATGAATGCTGATTAAATGGAGAAACCACCAACCTTCAATGGCGCTTCTCTTTTGCAGATGTTTCTGCTTCTGTCACCTTTATACATCACTAAATTTGTACAATATATTTGTATTTATTCTCTTTTCTTAAAAAATTATTTGGTGAGGATGTTTGTATGCATAACTAAGTAGAATTTTGTTGATGTAATTATTACATATGTGTATTTGCATTTCAGGGAAAGATTGCAGTTCATACCCTGGTATTCTCAATCTTCCACAACGCATAAAGTAACTATGATCTGGAAATGTTAGTGTAGTTAGATTATATGTTAAATGCTCACCATACTGTGAGTTTGTGATAATAAATTGTTATAAAATTGTTGGCTAGTGGAACAGAAGTAAAATTTAATTTTAAAGTTATTTCCCAAAAGATAATCCGACTGTTTGGCTGCGCAAATTTCTCTGTACTGCATCTGCTAGAAAAAGGAGTTTTTTTTATATATTGACCAATACTGTGTAACATAAATATGTATATAAAATTTTAACTTCAATTAAACAATGGCAATACTAAAGATTGCTCAACCTTAGGAGAGGAACTCAGACGAGTCTGCTTTTAAATTCTCCCAAGAAACAATTAAATAAGAAAGACTATTAAGGATTACACTGCCTAGTCTAAGTTATACTAATTCCAGCACACACCCAGGACTGTGTAAGCTTTCCTACACATACATATCTTATAAATTAATATTTAATCCTATTTAATCTTATTGCGTCCAGTCATCCGGAACATGAATAGAATCAACCTTAAAAGCTAGTGGTGTGCAAGCAGAGACAAGTGAGCTAAATAGTGCATCAATTATATAAATCCAGTTATGATGAGACCTGTTTATCCAAAGTTAGTTTCTGGACGGATCTTTTAAACGCGTCTTTCGAGAGCGTCTTCAGCTTTTCGGGTATATTGTTGTAGTTATGGTACACCGCAAATGAAAATGATCGTTCGAAAAGTGAAGTTTTATGTGGTGGTGGTGATATTAGCCCCCTAAATCTAGTAGTTAAGTTGTGTATACCAGTGAGAAATTTAATTTTATTGTATAAGTACGGAGGTGTTTTTTGCGTTAAAATTTTATGATAAAGACAAAGACACTGCATAAGTCTTCGGTTCTTCGTGTTTAACCATCCCACTTCAACTAATTTAAATGATACATGGTCACACTTATTAAGACCGTATATGAACCTGATACAAGCGTTCTGCATTTTTTGGATTCGATATTCTGTGTTCCGATCCAATGCAGCGTGGTAAACCGATGCACAATATGGAAATTGTGACAGAACGAGGGCATCACACAACCTGTGTGATGCCCAACCATTAGTTTTCACATCAAGAACTGTTCGGTAAAGATACAGCTTTTTTAATTGAAGATAGGCATTGCTTAAATATTTTGTAACCTGCTCCTTATATCTAAAGGTAGTGACCAGTATCAGGCCAAGATCATTCACCTTGTCCCCAACAGCCAGTTTGTCATTACCGAACATTACATCAACTTCGCATGTTAAGTGGTTACATATATTAGTCTTGCCAAACATAATGACCTGTGACTTACTGGTATTAATGCTCAAATTTCTGTCTAAGGCAAATGTAGAAAAACAGCTTTAAGATCACAGCCACCTGCCACTCAGACTAGGCGAAGACCCGCAGCAATTGCACATCGCCAGCATACATCACAATTTCACAAAGAGTTACGCCCCTGACATTGTCAGCCGTATACAGGGACTACAACAGAGGGCCCAATTTAGACCCGTGTGGGACACCCTGCAATAGAGGTAAATATATTGATTTCTTGCCAGAAAGCTGTACACACTGTTCTCTGTCGCACAGGAAACTGCCTATAAGAGCCACCGCGCTGTCGCAAAAACCTTCGCTCTTTAAAATCTCTAACAATAATCTGTGATCGACAGTGTTGAACGCTTCACTAAAATCTAAGAGCGATAGGATCGACAAATCTACGCGGTTTGTAGCCGCAATGATGACATCGCTAATTTTGAGCAAAGCAGTTTCGCAACTGTAGCCAGCATGAAAACCAGATTGAGCATCGGGGAGGATATTGTTTCTGTTTACATAATGCGAGGTTTGCATCTGCATTATCTTTTCTAATATTTTTGAAAGTGTCGGCAGAATGCTAACGGGTCTCAAGTGCCGAAGCTCGGAAGTATCAGCACATTTTGGCAAGGGAGTAACCACTGCACGCTTTCATTGGCGCGGAAAAACACTATCAGTTAACCAACAATTTATGATGTGTGTCAAATAAGACGTTATTGTCGGACAGCACATTTTGACCATGACGCAATTAATATCATCCGGACCAGTAGCGTTACTTTTAATGTTAGAAATGATTCGGGCAACAATTAAGAGACGTACGATTTCTATCAGAGTTATTTACAAAAAAAAAATGTTGATATTATTGACATCTTGCAAGTCAGAAGGAATTTCAATTTCAGTTTCTTAGTAAGATACTACCAACATTTTACTATACACTTTTAACGTCATACCTCTGATAGCATTCTCCGAATCAGCCTTGACAAAAAAGAAGCGTTCTTGCAAAATCAGAAATATCCACATAATGTAGTTTCGAGAAAAACGAAAAAGCAGTTTATTCTAAGAGTATTGCAATTATAATTGCGAAACTTATATAACAAGTAGTATAGCAAATAATATTTTTAACACTGTTATGCTTACAGAAAAATGTACGTCCTTTGAGGAAAAAATTAAAAAAAAACTAGTGGATATGTATCGTTTTGCATGAATGGAAGTGTGGCTGCAAATGTGTCTGGTTTTGTTTGAACCTATAATTCACATGTACCTACTAATTCTATCTATTATTATTTTAAGGGAAAAGGAGATTATAAAAATGGTACTCTGAAATATTTTTATTGACAAATTGAAATGAAGAATACAACAGGAAAACAAATACAACAACGGGCATGGTCGTTTTTCAAACAATCACAGACAAGTTCAGCTTCTTTACTATTCTTTGCGTTGTCTTTTTTCCTCTTGGGTCTGTGATATATCCTCGATAAAAATTTTCTGGCCTGTTTTGCTCGATATACTAACTTTAATTTTCAAATTGGATTGGTATGATTTTGACTGAGCTGACCATATTGTAGTTCAGACTACTATGGGATAAAAAAGACTTTAAATCATTCTGAGCATTGTAAGAGATACAAACGATCAAGAACACTAGGAAATCATATTAAACTAAATTTTGGCCTAAAATGGAAATGTCTGATTTTGCATGAACGCTCCTCAAATATAATAATAGGCAAACTTGATACTATAATATGTTATGTTAATGCTTCCTTCGTATCCTTTGTACGATGCGCTGCAAGTGTGCCATAGGTTAAAAGCTATCCATCTCTGATTCTAATAACAAACACTAATACCGTTTGTGGTTAATTAGTGAAGCATTGAATGAACAGGAAATCGCTCGAAAATGTATGTCAAACTGCAGTGCTGTCACCGTAATGGACGCATACGTGGTTTATAAAATTAAACATGGTACCGTACTTTAATAATCGATATTCGAGACATTAGCAACGTCAGAGAAGGTGACTACTTGTATTGTTAAGTACTAAATGAAAGACATATACCCTATAAATTAATCAGCTGTTTCCAGGACTTCCTACATACATACAAGGCATTAGTGTCTATTTAATGGGCACTTAATGCTTGTATGAGTTGAAATTTGGGAAAACGAACATACGTTGCAATTAATACTATTCCTTTTTAATTATGAAAGGAAGCTTTATATCTGACAGTTCGAAATTTTCCTGCATTGTCTACATTCTATATCTAACAAACATCAGGTGCACTAAAAGCATGATCTCAAATATTTAAAATAATCATCGCACAGTCCGCATTGATAAATAATAGTTGAATTATCAATGGAAACCGATTACATGCACCTATTTGACAGAAATGTTGAATATTGCGCAATACTAACCAGTAATCAGTGATAGATACTGCAATTAGTGTAAATTGATTAGATACGTTTACGTTGGCACTCGCCTCAAATTTTGTTGTTTTATTGCGAAATACGTACGGTACGTACTGTAGTTCGCTCGTATACATAGTTCGTTTTATTTGATTAGCAAATAAACACACAGACCTATCGTATATCTATACCTACCGTTGCAATGGCGCCTCAGCGGAATTAAGCTGGCAATCGATTGTTATTATTGGAAAGATTCGTGCAATAGTAACCGAACACCGCAATAAAGGAAGTTTAGATACGAATGATAACAGGTTACGCCGATCCGTTTCGTTTGCCATTACATGTTTATTACCATGCATTCGCGAATCTGTTGGTATGGAGTATGGAGTGTCTCTGAATGGTAATTATTATCTATCGAGATGTCGCCTTATCTTGAGTGCACTGTCGGAATGTGTATACAGCTGGAGAAGTACATATCTGTATGTCTATATGAATACAGTATTATAAGTAACAATACTATATAAGTAACAGATATTACACATTAATTTGGATGTAGAGTTCTTCCATTACGTCCTTATTATTTTTTTCAAATATTTATCACGGATATCCACTTCTTTCCTAAAAAAAGTTTTGTGTTTGGCTAAAATAAGATGAGGCATCATCGTAGTATTTCGAGTGTGTACATCTACAAAGAAAGAAAAGCACGAATTGCTTCAGTAGCAGAATAGTCAAATTGCGTTACCCAATATGTGATTTTCTGTACAACCGATTTGTGTTCAGATCAATTATTGTTTAATGTTCCATTAGGAAATTGAGTTCCGTAACATATACTCTAACCTCCAGTCTATTCTAAATTCTAAATATTCCAATCTATTTTCACTTCCTCGTCACGGCGAAGCTTTCCAAAGACCCAACAGTTGGAGATATATGTATGTATGTAGGTGTGCCAAGTCTATAGAAGTAGCGTATATGTATAGGTAAAAATTACAAATAAATAGGAGATTCTTCTTTTTGTTTTTATAGAGGGGAAATATTCGACCGACTGAGTGCTCTTTCACTCTACACCGGAATCTGCTACTGCATTTCTTCAGTGCAGTGTGTCTAAGGCTACGGTCTTCTTCTGTCCTCCTCTTCCTTTGTTCTTACAATTTCTGCAAGGTAGTCAAGTGTGGCAATGCAATTCAGAGATCAGATGGTTTCGTACATTTCCGATTTCAACTATCCTTCCTGTCTTTTGTTCATATTCTCGTCTATTATCTGCACATCTATGACATCTTTCCTCGCTCGTACAGCGCCTGTGCAGTATCGCAATTGGCTTCGTTTACAAGCGCTGCCAACCCGTTTTTAATACGAGTGATCAGTTGGTATGTCCAGCGGCCATGTATCACTCGTCCCATGCCAACTGCCATTTCCTAATCAGTTCTTGTCTGGTCTCTTCTTTAGGTCTCCCCGTATAGCGGGCGTATCTCTCCCACGTGGCTAATTCAAACTGAGCGCGCTTCGCCATTACTACTATCGCCCCGACGAAGATGCTTCTGTAAGCGTAGCAAACTCTTATGCATACTACTCTATGGAGTGACGTTAGTTTTGCGCATAGTTTGCAGTTCCTGGTAGCCTCCCACCGTATCGGCGCTACATAAAGAATCTGCGAATAAACGACACCAACCAAGATTCTTTTTTTGGATGGTAGGGAGCCTGCCACGTTGGTTATTACTACAGCTAAGGATGTTTGCGGTACGGCAGGACCGTATGTAGTGCATATGCACCTGCGTATAAACACGATGCAGCGAAACACTTTAGTAAGTAGTGAACCGGCAATGTGATCGTGTGTTGCGTTGAGCTCTATTTAATAAGTATGACGGACGTGCCCAAGCACGCAATACTGCATTATCGTTAGCGGAGTCACTGCAAATACTGGACGATGTACACGCCCAGCTGTGCGTAGTAAATGACAACAAAAATGTGAATGTAATAGAAAAGTTCGAGAGTGTGATAAACAATGATTTGCAACTGAAATTTGAACTTCTGGAGCTGAAGATACATTTATAGTAACAGCTTCGAAACGAGATCGACATATAACGGCACCGAATATTGCCACTCGCGTTAATACACAACGACAAACTATTACCACTGTTAACCCTGCGTTAGTGCGGTCAGTAGCACACGATTTGTGCGGTGGGGTTTGTGACACCCCATAGCCATTACTAATCGTATGAATAATTATACAAGACTAAAACTCCTAAAACGTGTTTTAACATGTTTATTGATATGAATTGTCTTAAGTTTAAACAAAAGTTTAGTCAAATAATTTAACGTAAGAAATGTAAAACAATATATAGAAAAATATGTAAGAAGCTGATAACATATTTTTCATAATTATAATTATAATTATATAATAAATACTTTCAAATTATTCATTTTCATTTTGTACAATACAAACACTGCATATAGGTGTGATATGGTCTAAGC
>ML217149.1:0-10039 GCA_004785975.1 Popillia japonica
ATCATGCGTTAAACGAATCGATTGTCATACTCCCGGTACTGTACCTATGCAAAACAACAACCGCTACCGCGACAAGTATGACCATGATGATGATGCAAAGAATAATTGAAACAGGACATAAATCAACACAGGACTTGGTGCCAAATCAACAATCTCACGCGGAGAAATTGGATTGCAAGAAACGTGCACCTATTGATATAAACTCTCAAATATTCGCGCAACAGCAATCACATCAACAAAAGAGGATTTCTGAGGATTCCAGAGATGCCGATATCTGTGATAAAAACAGTGATTCCGAAGAAGAAGACTTGAACGTTGAAGTGGACGTGGAAAACGACGAGAGCCTCTGCCCCGTGGATTTAACGCGAAGGCAAGGTCGCCTATCGTTTGAAAATCTCCTCCATATGCAGAAGTCTGACGATATCAGTGACTTTAGTAGTAAAAATTACGTTAACAAGACCTTCGAAAGTGACGGAAATGATAAATTGAACGCGGTTAGTGTAAATAAGAGACCGGAAAGTGTTTGTAGTGATGATGTTAGTAGGCCAGAAAGTCCAAGAGACGCTAGTCCGTCGGTTGTATCCCATCAAAATAGACGGTTAGCCTTCTCTGTCGAAAATATCTTGGATCCCAACAAGTTCACCGGCAGACAGACAATTTTCAGTGACGGTATTTGCTGTTGGAAACCAGCGCAGGAGTCAGCGGGTTCTTCGGATTTTGACGGAAGTGAAACCGGTATGGATAAAAACTTAATTAAAGAATCTTTATGTCTGTTTACCTAGTTGGGTAATTAAATATATTCCCTCACATAAAACACTAGATCTATCGAAATACGATTTCTTCTACAACAGGAAAAGACGCCATAAATAAATATAATAAAATCTTTGTGTGTAACCTTATTGATATGGCTCCAAGAGCTTAATAAGAATTATATTTAGAATCGAATTATAGAATAGTTCAAAATCCATTTCCTCCTAGCATCGTTAATGAGAAATATTATTCTCGACAAATAAGCATGCAGTAGGTAATAAAATTAATTTTAAAATACCATTCGATTATGGTGTATGCATAATAGGCAATCATTTCCAAATAACAGTAGCTCGGTACTTTTTGTATTTCCTGTCTATAAAATAAATAACAGCGCAAATTATAAGGTTGTTATATAAAAAACCTAAGTTTTTAGTGTTTTGGCTATTTTTTTTCTATATTAACGATACCTAGGTACCTTTAGCATGTACAGTTACGGTTTACAGTTGAGTTAGATTAACAAGAAATTATATTGATGGCAGTGTTGACGTTTAGTAACAGCGAAAATAGAATGGGTAATCCTTATACGCACGTTTTATGCTTTGATTAATGTATCTGGATCTGTTCTTATACTTAATGATAACGATAAAAATAAAAAAGCAGCTATTTAGTTAGTTTAATTCTTATTCAACAATGATTGATGACATAGTACATTAAGTAATAAATTTCTTCTTTTACCAGGAGCATGAAATAGATAGGTATGTTTAATAGTATTACGATCTTTTGTCTTGAAGAAATTAATGTGATTTAAATAATAATAGTGTAATTAACCATCCAGAAAAAAATACATACCATCAACCACATCGACAAAGTTATGCGAACCAACCCCTCTTCTTAACTCTTATATACTTTTCTTCTCCTATTGAAAGCATTCGCTTCATTTTCAAGTTTTGCTAATAGGTAGTTTGGAGAAACAATAGTTGATGATTATTTGAAAGCTAATGAAGCAAGTACGTGTTTCTAAATTACATCGAAGAAAATCTGTGTATCCACCAGAATATTTATTCGGTTGATGCTTATAAGAATGTTGGGTAAAATCCTGTAACTTTACTTGGATGCAGAATACGACATTTAAATTATATCTATTCCATTGTCTGGCGCGAAGAGTTAATTTTGTCAATGCATGCGGAATTTGCTGTTATTTTTCAAAACGTTTCAAATGATACTTTAAATTTTTATACAACTTCTATCATTATTGTTCAGAAGTTTAGTTTTGGATCTTCCTTCTTTTCTGTATGCACTGCCTTCTGTTTTTAAGCTTGAACATCTTTATTTTAGAACGACGTTTTAAAATTCACTGGAAGAGTGAAATCAGCATCGAGAGGTTTGTGATTTGATTTAAATACACAATCTAAAAATCCTGAAATCCAGAATGGCGAATGTATAGAGAATGTTAAGAAATTATACTTTTGATTTCATATAAATGGCAGCATCTTCACTATTTCATAAATTCAGTTGTTCTTTTTGGTTCAGATCATAGCTTCTGAGAACATAACACAGAGTAGTTAATTTTTATAGAAACGTCAATGTACTTAGATAACTTAGACAAGACTAGAAGTATTATTATCTACTAATTAGAATGGATTACTTGCTGTTATATGCTGTTGCATGGAATTTAAGGATAGTGGTTTTCTTTTTATTTGCAATTAACTTGTGCCGATGCTACCCACGTTATTTTCCGATTTTCAACAGCATTAGTTATACTCGAATTTTGTCAGCAATGAAGTAGCATCAACTATTGAAGCAGTCTTATGTGATGAAGTCATTAACGTAGATTATGTACAATAGTTCAACTTTGCCTGCGGGACACTTCTACTCGAATGTGGCATACATATACCTATGTACTTCATTATTCGAGTTCTTCTCTTAAGATAGCTTCGGAGTTATTTGCAAAGTTGCAAGCTTATTCGTTTATAAAATCTGATCTTACATCTATCTACATAACATGCCTTTATTTGAAAAGTTCATCTAGTAGCATGTGACATATCGAGAATATTTTTAAGTATGTATGTCGTTAATTAAAATTGACAATAATTGATAACAAGTGTTGAAAATGATATCCTTTAACGGCAATACATTCTAAAATTTTCCGTTCAAAATATCTAATCACATTCTGCAACAGTATCGGATTGTTATTAATTTCTATAACATCTATTCTCTAGCGTACAGGTCAAGGAATTCCAATATTTCGACTAATTATACACTGATCAAAAAACTCTCTTCAGTAGTCCAAAGATTTCTTAGTACAGCGACAAGGTGTCCCATCTGGTTGGAATTATGTGTTTTGAGCTTTATCATCATCCAAGTGAGTGATAAATGGTTCTGTAATTTCCGTGCTGTACCTTTGAGCTGAATAATTATTGATCCAATGATTCGCATTTGGTTTATCGCTGCCCAAACACCTATTTTCGCTGAATATAGCGATTCCTCAATAATTGCACAGAGATTTTTGCTACCCCAAATTCTATTATTTTGTGAATATAAATACCTATCCTGTTTAATAAAACCATGCTGCTTCAGTAAAGATGCCTCTTTTTGGAAGCTCTCCATTATTATTGTTCAGATTTACAATCCAATTACAAAATTGTAGTTTACCTGGGTAATCAATTTTTAGCAACTCTTGTACTGCAATCACACGGTACCTGTGGATAAAGTTGTAAATCTTTTTTAAATTATTTGTTGTGAGTCATACCAACAGAAACTTCAATTTGTTAACTCAGGAGTCAAACAAATGTTTGTGGCTCATTTTCTATTTCGTCAACACGATTGGTAATTTGAGGTGTGGGTTTCTTAATTACTCCGCTGCCAGATTTTCTTGAAAGATACCTGTTTCAGAAAACAGTTTTAGAGTTTTCTTCAATGTTTCCTTAAATTGCAAATAATGCATTACAAAATGTGGAAACTCAATTTGAAATTCTTCGATGCCATTCTGAACCCAGTAAAACCATATGCCATCAATTTTATTACCACTTCGATAATAAGCCTGGAATAAAAAAAATTGTGTTCTAAAGTGACCGCCATTTAAAACCTATTTTTAAAACTGAGAAACAAATTATTTATACTAGAATAGAAATTTCAATTTAGAATTTAATTGCTAATTGGGATTGACAATTGACACTAAAATATCATTCGAAAAGAAAAGCCATGCTCATTTATCTACGTCGTTTTCAATCAAAAGATCAACACAAACTAGATGAACTTTTCAACTGAACACATTATAATTACATATGTACATATAGATATCATCATATTATGCTGCTCAAATTTGGAATTCGTATATAAACGCCTGACCATGTTTCTTTTGACATCGTTCTAGCTAACTTGAAATGTACTTATTTACTATTCAATGCGTAAAGGACTATTGTAAACCCAACACTTTGGACCCTGAACTATGGTATCTAAATCTCATCGGAGAGTGTTAAAGAAGAAAATTCTGGATTTTAAAACATGGTTTATTTTCTATTCGGATATTTAATTCTTTGTACATTATCAGCGATAACAACATCAAAATTACATAAATTGTTGAATTTATGGTGGAATTAAGAAGTTGCGAGTTATAGACTTGGTCTTTTGTGTGAGTCATAATTGAATGTAATAGACATAATAGTCACGTTTGTGATTAGTTAATGGACATTATCCTCTAAAGTGTTATTCATAAACACTTATAAGGCAAGACCAATTGAAAATAGCTATACATAGTAATATATTATCTATTTAATAAATGCCTTTTCAATTAATTTACAAATGTTGTATAGGTATATTATGTACCTATATGAAATATATTGGTTTTATCACTAACGGAATTACCAAATTTTAAAATCAATAGAACTGGCGTTTTTTAATGGTAACACAACTTGAAATGGTGCCATGGCAGCCATTAAGTTTGCAAAACACTAATAAACAATTAAGATAGTAAGTATTTTTATGTTCTACTGACTTGTGCAGCTTACCCAAACCAGATGATAAATATTCTCAATAAATGAGAATGAAAATGAACTGAAAATGGATAAATTGCGACGAGCAGAATTATTCTTCTGGTTGATGATTGGACTATTTTGTTATACTTGTATGTAAAGCTACCTTTATTACAACATGCAGACATTATACAGGTACCTACAATTTAAACAAATTTGGAAATCTTCTCAAGGAATCTAGATACTAAAGTTAATCAACATCCAGCTGAATGTACTTATAGAACTGAATCTGATGCTTTCTTTCCAAACTTGAAAAGTTGTAGTTATTGCATACATACAATATATGTACAATATGTAAATAGAAACTTCTCTTACTAAATCATATTTAGAATCTAAATATTTAGTTGTAGTTATTAAACTTTTGGGCAGGACTTCAGTCTGTACTTTTAGATGAAGCAACTTGTCCTCTGGATTATACTACGAGCTAGTGGTAGAAATATACAGCACGGTGCAGCTGCTCACTGCCGACTAATTGCCAATTGCTCTACTCTAGTAAAAAAGTTAAAGCCTTTCAAAATTGTCAATACAGTTTCAATATCTAGTTGCTTTGATTATTATATTTTAATGATGTATCACTGAGTATTTTAAATGTTTCAATCCAATAGTATAATATAGGCGTATCTCAAATATTTCATCGATTATATATTAAAAGATTATCTTCGTAATCCAAATTAATTATCCAAAATAAAGTCCTTTACAGTAGAATAGACTTTGATGAATACAGGACAGCTAGTTTGATCTAGATGTTGGTTCGTTTTATGTTGATTTATTTAAAGGTAAATTAGTCTGTTTTTTGTGCCCAAAAGCTGGTTAACACATATTTAGGCAGAATTAGATAACGATGTTTACTAAACATTTTGTACGGGCAAAAATTCTTATTTCAATTTTTTTAATAATTAGCACAAAAAGTTTTATAATCATTTGCTTTAGAACCCTGCAACATCCCTTGAGGCAATGCCAACGAGGCCTGGTATCGAGTTTACTAATTAGTATACAGGGTTTCCCACAGAACTGGCTAGCTAAAATTTTTCGGACTTAACGAAACACTTCAGTTTTGAAAATTTTGGGTTCGTAATAATTTGGTAGTTACTTTCTTTCTAAAATATTCTCAGCACTTCGCCAAGAACTTTAGTTATAATCGTCAGAGAAATTGATGCTGAATTCAAAAATGTTATCATATATAGGATGTTCCATTTAAAATAACAAAAAGAATTATATTCTTAAAGTCTAACGAAAATTCCTATACTTATCTTCAACTGTTTCTAAGATATTACGATTTTTAAAAAATTTTGCCATTTACCCCGTTATATTTAACTGAATAATTCTCACTTACTGTAAGTGCCAGAGGTTTGATATTTTAAAACTGCCAAACACTAACATTGTTTCATCAAAACGTGGCAACATTTTTTCTTTATATCATACAGTGTTCAAAAATGTATACCATATCAAACAATTTTTAAAGTAGTAAAACTCATTTTTTTCAAATGGAACACCCTGTATATTTGACACTGTTGGATGTAAAATGCAATTCTACGTCGATTTGCTGTAACACTCCCTATACCTATCTCCAATAGTTTGCTTTCTATTCCCATTTTATTTATTAATGCTTCCAAATAGCGGAATAATATTTTATCTAGTAAGCTTAGACTTTGACATTACAATAAATTATTGTTCTCAGGAAACATTATTGTTGTAATCGTTAACCGTTGCGTATTTTGTGGCAGATAAGTATACATGTAACTTATAAACAAAATAATGGAAAATATTGGAATTTACTCAAATCAAAATATGTATTTTAAATTTATGCTGCTTTTGAAAATTTGGGTATTTCAAAATTATCTGTCCACAGGAATCTGAAACACAATATGATGCATCCTTATTTGGAGATTTTAGTACAAGCTTTCCGGGAGGGAGATGAAGTGAAAAGAAATGAATTGTGCGGGACAATTTTCGTTAGACTTTAAGAATATAATTCTTTTTGTCTAAAATAATTTAGAATGATAAATCGAAATTCAGTAGTGAAGGAATAACAAACAGAAGAAATAATCATTTTTTACAGATATGAAATGTAAAGAAACTCCGATTATTTGAATTACTTTTTCCTTAAGTACTAGTGCTCGACCAAGAAAAGTCAGAAATGCCAGAGGTCTCGCATTTTAAGACTGCCAAATAGTGACACTATTACACCAAAATGTAGTAAAACGTTTACAGGTGCTTAAAAATACAGTGGTAGTGAGTAGTAGTGGCAATGATACAGGTATTAATCTTTCAAGTTGTAAAACTCAATTTTAATACATATATTTAAATACATATATAGATACAACACCTAACAGTAATTATATTTAAACAAAATTTGTAAGACGAATATTAAATAATAAAATAGTCTTCCCGCAATTCTTCTATAAAATAAATTTAAAATATCCTGATTGGAGTAAACTGCAATATTCTCCATTATTTTGTTTATAAATTTCATGATAATGCATACTTATCTAACGCAAAATACGTAACAGTCAACGTTTACAGCAATAATGTTTCCTGAAAACAATAATCTATTATAATGTCAAAATCATAGCTTACTAAATAAAATATTCCGCCATTTGGAAGCATTAATAAATAAAATGGGAATAGAAAGAAAACTATTGGAGATAGGTATAGGCAGTGTTACAGCAAATCGATGTAGAATTGAATTTTGCGTCCGACAGTGTCAAAATATACAGGGTGTTCTATTTGAAAAAAAATTAGTTTTACAACTTTAAAAATTGTTTGATATAGCATAAATTTTTGGATATCTTGTATAATGTAAAGAAAAATTATTACTAAGGTTTGGGGAAACAATGCTAGTATTTGACAGTTTTAAAATATCAAACTTCTGGCGCTTGCAGTAAGTGACAATTAATCAGTTAAATATAACGGGGTAAATGTCAAAATTTTGATAAGAATCGTAATATCTTAGAAACAGTTGAAGATAGGTACAGGAAACCCTAGTTGTAATCGTCATAGAATTTGATACTGAATTCTAAACCGTAATTATATATAGGGTGTTCTATTTAAAATATCAAAGTTCGTGGCGACTTCCGGTTAACCGGAAGTGTAAGAAACTTGAAAATATTTTAGAAAGAGAGTGAGTATTAAATTATTGCGAAACCAAAATTTTCAAAACTGAAGTTGTTCGTTAAGTCCGAAAATTTCTAACCAGCCAGTTCCATGGGAAACCTGTATACTTTGTATAGGCCACTTTATATCATGCTAGATTCATATTTTTCTATACTATTTTTTAGAAACTAGAACAAATAGTCAGAAAAAGTATCATGTAAAGCCCACTTTACTCCAAACTATACTAGATGGTATACTATGTTAAAAACTAGATTCTCTCCTATTTTTGTTTCTAAATTGATACTAGAACATGCGCAGAAGTACTTTTGGCAGACTGGGCAACATCGGAAAATAAATACATGTTCGGTATATTATTGGAAACGAAGGTAGGTTATTTGGTCAAGTTGATAGAACTTAAAAGCTGTTTAGTACCGCCATCAGGTATTGATTTGTTGTACTCCCACCTAAAAAAGTATTTAGAAAATGCTAAATAGAATCTAGTATAGAAAAAGTATGAATCTAGCAGGGTGTAAAGCGGCCTTATTGCGGCTAGTATTTAAACTATCAAGTTTCGAAAATTCTATAAAATGATTCTATAACGTGAAGCAGGCCAACTGAACTTTTTTAACACTAGTATTTACACTTCAGCAGTATGAATTGATTCAAGGATTTAATAAGTGCACACGTTCTCTTGCAGTTTCGTTTACACAAAGGAAAAACCAGAATCAAAATTGCGAGTGTCCCGATTTTTCTTACGAGAGGTGTACATCCAATAAATAATTAATGTAGATATACAAACATACTAAATGCGTTTATTTATTTGTTTTAATAAAGCCATAGATATCTTACAATGGAATGTTTCCCATTTGGTGAAAGTTTGGGTGTATACAGGGTGATCACAGGAACATTCTAGTCATGCTGTTTTGTTTTAAAAGCTAGCAGATCAGCTACCTAGAGAAAAAATGTATACTTTATACTAAACGTAGTAATGCCATTCCACGCATTCCACATTGTAAAACAGAAAAAAGCTTCCTGTTGCTAAGGAGTAACTATATTGAGTACTGCTTTTAATATGACATTCTATAATTTGCGTCAAGCTCTTCTGGGTGATATCGCGCAGATGAGTTTTCGCTATAGGTTTCGCTGATTATTCTCTTAGCTTCTTCAGAAGACTGTAAGTGATCGGTTTTTAAGAATTATTGATATTTCAGTTTACAACTCTTATTGTTAGTTTGGAAAATATGGATAAATAGGCAGCTTCATAAATATTCTAATGATGCAGATCAAGATTTTTGTTAATATTGCAAATATAGAACTGGAAGCTCTACTTTGGAACTGCAAAGTATCAATCTGGCTAAGGTTTTATCATATTGAACCGCCTACACTAACAAAGCTACAGCACCTAACTTAGTTCCCAAGGTACTACGTAATGATACTATTGGAAATAAATAATCATAATAGATTACAAGTTCACAGTAACGAAATGTGCTTCATGGCATTTTTACAATTCAATACAATGCTTGTGACAATATACATTTTGTGCCAATTATAGATCTACTAATAGTTATTTGTCAGTATGTACACTGTACACTGGAAGCCTGATATGTTTAAATGAAATAACAATCTTTTTTTAAGTGATTTAGGTTGACATAATTTCATTATTGGTTGGCTCCATTAGGAAAAGCGACGTCAAATTAACTACAAAATTTTGTTGCGTCACTTCTTATATTCAAACAAAGTATTTTGTGATGCGATAACAATACCGAAAATTTGTTTCAGATAACTGTTACTTGACATAAGCCATTATAAAGCTACTTAAACAACTAAGTATACCGAATCCATTAGAATTGTTACGTCTATTCAAAGATTCATACCATGAATGCAAGCAAATAATCATGTCTCACTAAAGTCATTATGATGAGAAAAATGTTCGTCTATTATTAAATATGTTTATTCTGGTATAGAACTGGTTAAATGCATTATATTGAAGGAATGTTGGAGTAAATACATGTACTATGCAGCCTTGTCTCATTCAAATAAAAGCCTAGAAATTTTGAATATTGTTGACCTAGCCAAGGTGAATCAATCAGAGGTATGTTTAAATTACTATCATATAAGGAATGCGGACTACTACATACAATGATAATAATTTGCTCTATCCGCAT
>ML217149.1:15039-42869 GCA_004785975.1 Popillia japonica
TCCAACCACCCGAACAATGTGAAAGTTGGTATAGCCAGGTGCTTATATGATAGAGACAGAAAAGGGTTCCGCAATATAACCATCACACTAACCAGAATGTTATACAATATAATATACATATATTATATAAACAAGACGTTGTCAGTAGCAAAGAACTCGAGTAGCACAGCAGGGGCAACACCCAGAACAAGACAAGGTTTGCCCAACGGTAATCCCCTACGTAAAAGGCCTATCAGAAAAAAATCAGGAGAATAGGCAGAAAGTGCAAGGTTAGAACAGCAATAAGAACGACAAACACGAGCAGATCAACTGTAACCAAAACCAAGCCGAACAGCGTGAACCACAGAACGAAGGATTGTATATACCAAGTACCATGTGAATGTGGAACAATATATATCGAAGAAACAAGCAGACCCATGCAAGTCAGAATCAGAGAACACAGAAAATTGGTTCGACTAGGGGAAATAGAGAAATTACGCTTGGCGAAACATGCATGGGAAGAAGATCTCAGGATTGAATGGGACAAAGCGACAATCCTGGCAAGAGAAAAACATTATACAAGAAGAAAACTAAACGAAGCAGCGTATATAAGTACACCAAGCCTGGATATCAGAGATGTCTGTCTGGTTACCTATGATTAAAAATAGCCTAAGCAAAAGACCGACACCCACGATAGAAAGAATAATTGGTGACGCATATAAAACCTGCACAGGCTATGGGGCATCCAGATCTGTGCATACGACATGATGTTGACAAGTATTTTCAAATGTTGTCATGTTATTTTTTACATACATATGTAGGTATAGTTTTTTCACCTGTAGCATAACAATAAATTGGCCGATTGAGTTTGGAAAAAAAGAGCTACGCTGTTGACGACAGTAGAAGAATTGCCGTAACGTCGGATTATAAAAATTCCACAAACGATTTAAATAGCCCAACCAACAGCTTCAGATACTGTAGTGTATGTTTCTCTTATAAATCATCACTTGCAATATACATAATTGTTTATTATTACTTTTCTTTATATATTTAGGTACTTACTTACTTTGAGTTTGGTCCGATTTTGCAATGTTTCTGACATATTTACCACAAACATAAAGCATTACAAAATTAATAGAATTAGCTAAGTTAAGGTCGTATAATTAAAATAAAAACAATATTAACACGATCTTCATTAAAAATCGGCTTTCACAAATTATCTCTGGAACGTTAATATCTCATAGTCATTAAAATAAGAGTTAACCTAATGGCAGCGCTGTATTTATATCTTTCCGGTAATTTATTTTGACAGTTTTACTAGCTACGCTTGCTTGAAACTAGGTATCATCGTAAGTTATGTTGTTGAGAAGAGCTTGACTACTAAATGAATCCGAAACTTTTAGTTTTAATTAATTTTTATTGCTTTGTAGGTGTATCTGAGATATGGAAAGTTAACTTATGTCACATAAATGTTGACAGTCTCCTTGAAAATGCCGTTGTATATTTTCAACTATTTTATGATCAATCTAAATATACACAAAATAAGCATTTCCTTTACATGAAACGGTAATCTTTAATGAAATTAGATAACTGCAATTAATTTGGAATTGTTTCTCTCACAAATAGTCCATATTAATAAAAGGGATCGTTTGTTGTTAACCTATATGTATATTTGTACATTGTTTTAATTACTTAATTCTGTGCAATTACGATATTTAAAATTGGTTCTTGTATTAATTTTTTGTTTTAAAATATTACACTTACATTTATTTTTTGATTAATAGTAAGAGAGAGAGAGAGCTTACTAATGCATTTTGAATTGTTAAACGATGGAAAAAATAAATAAAACAATATAACTATTACAAAAACTCAAAGTCTGGAACTAGATTTGCAAATTTTGTTGAGAGAAAAAGTGAAATGTATTCCCTTTCGTAAAATTATCATAAATAATATGAAAAAATATAGTCTTTGTGGTAATCTAAACTACTTAAATTATAACTGAATCTTCTAGAAACTTGAGTGACTATTTGTTTATATTTAACTACACACATTGTGCAAAGTACCTTGTATACATGGAATTTTATTGTTTGATATTTAATCATTGATATTATTTATTTCACTAATTCGTAAACTAATATTAGTTTAGAATAAACAAGGAATCATTACATTGACAAATAAATGAATAAACATAAAAAGACCAACAATAGACGTTAGTAACGGGTGTGACCACCCCTCGCTCTGATGTACGCCCTCATTCTTTCTGGCGTACTTCGGATTAATGAAGAAATCTGTTCTGTTCCAGAGCCTTAATCTGTTTCTCGAAATTGTCAAAGAGATGTTCACTGGGGTTAAAATCTGCGCTCCGCGCTGGTCACTCAAAACATTGATATTAGCGGCAAGAAGCTCTTGCCTTACGATGTTAGCAATATGTGGCCGATCATTATCATGCATGAACAGAAATTCTGGCCCACGTAAAGCACCAAATGATTCAACAATTGGAACTATCACATCATCCCGACATATGGCAGTCACTGTCATCAAGAGTTATGCCACCCCATACCATAACTGATCCGCCACCAAACGGTTCCCTTTCTCGCATTGCACACTGCAAATCGTTCATCTTGTCTTCTCCACACTTTATCACGACGGTCATTACTTGAAAGGCATGGAACCTGGACTCTTTCGTAAACAAAACATGCAGCATTTGAGCAACTTCTAATCGAGCTTCTCGGTGGGCAGCCGTTAACACTGGCCTAGTAGCAGGTGGGTACGGTTTTAGACCAGCATCAGCCAACATCCTTCGAACGGTATCTGCGCTTACTGTAACATTAGAATGCAGGACGTCATTTCTTAATGCTTTAGCTACAAAATCGTCTTCGTTTAGCATTAATCCATAATAATCGATCTTCTGCGATCGTTCTCTTGCGATTTCTACCTTGGTCTGGCCGTCTGCGGTAGCTATCAATCTCTTGATATTTTCACCAAGCTCTACTAATGACAGATTGTGTAACACCCAGTCTTCAGCAACTTCAACTTCTGAAAAATGACGATGTTGCCTGTTACCCTTCATGGCGTGATTAACATGTAGTTTTATGACTTTAAGTTTTTAAGAAAATATAAACTCTTTAAAACGGAGATTTGTACAAAAAACCAAACCAATAGTTTATTTAAAGAAATATTCATTATCCTTTAATTAGGGGGAAGAGGATATTTATATCCTATTTATTCAGTTGCTATAGATAATACATACAACATTATCAACTGAATGCATATGTATACATACTTATTTACAAACAGTTGATATATTGAGCTTAAATTTAATTATAAACTAGGTTTATATACATTTTTTGTAGTAAATGACAAGAGATCTATTATTTGTGAATTGATGGAGCATCTATTCTTATTGTCGATATATATATGTATATCACAGTTTGATAGTGTTGGAGATTGTTTTTGACTATTTCTACATTGTTCCAGAATTTCGCAAGGACCTTTTTGGTCAGCCACCCTCTTTTTCGGAATTCGAGTTGCTCCAGATACTTTTAAGTGTGCTCATAATTGCATTATGCCAAATTTTTAGCTTTCTCTCACCATGTTCACGAAAAATAAGGCAAACGAATTTTTGCTGCTAATAACCTTGTTATATTAATGTAATTATTTTATTTGTTTCCAACATTGTTCCAAAATTTTAACATGCTCTTATGTGTAGTTTTGGCCTGTTTTTTTAAATATGTTTCAGGCTGTTGTAGGTTTGTTCTATATTATTCCAAAGTTTCAAAGTTCTGTCAGGTGTGTATAGTTCGTCAATACCTTGAGAAAAACTATCACATGTACCAAGCTAGATCTTCTTCTTTTTGCCTTTTCGAAATTTGAAATTTTGAAAATTCTTCCAGATTGTTTTAGATTTGTTGTTAATTACTTACACAAAGATTCAGTCTTCTATCACGTTTTCTAGGGCAAATTATGATTTGAAACAGTAGGAGGGTGACTAAAACACTTTTTCTCTTAATTTTTACTTGAACCAAAGATAACAGAAGGATAACAGTTTACAACAATAACCAGAACAACCAGAAAGAACTTAAAAAATAATTTTTGAAAAAGGGAGAGCAACGAAATAGTTTCTTCTTCTTGGATGAAGCTAACCTCATGCTGTTATGAGTACCTAATACAGCAAAACAGAATCGTGACTGGTGCAAAGGGGAATTGTGCCAGATACTGAGATACTGGCTTCCTACTACAACTTTAGATTTCTCTACGATTTTACTCTCAGACTTTGTAGTATAGATCTTCAATACACAGGTATATACTTTACAGTTACAAGCGGAGTTTACAATTATGGCGGAATATTACAATGGGAAGATTAACAAATAACATATACAGTGACTCACAGCCAAAATTATACAGCCTAATTAAAATATATGTATGGTATGGAGGTGTATGTCCGCCGCAGTAGTAGGCAAGTTACAATTTATAGATGTTACAATTGATAAATGGCAGTATTTACATGTATTAAAAAGAAATTTGAAAGCAAGTGCCAGACATTTAGTTATTCCAAAAGTTGTTACTTTTACGCGGATAACGATCCAAAATATTCCTCATATCTTGCAAAAGAATGGCTGTTATACAATTACCCTAAAGTGTTGCAAACACCTGTCCAATCACCTGACCTAAGTGTCATCTAACATTTATGGGATTATTTGGAGAAGAACATACGCAAATACGAAATTTCTAATAAAGAAGATTTGCGAAAGATCATTGAGCAGGAATGGTACAAAATACCATCTCTATTAACAGAATAATTAATACAGTCAATGCCATCACGGCTAGTAGCGGTGAGGAAAAGTCGAGGATATCCTACCGAATATTAGTTTTGAGTTTAAAAAATAAAAACATTTCTAGAATTAGAGTGTATGATTTTGCCTATGGCCTGCCTATATCTAGGCAAAACATTTTTTTTTCTGGCTTTTGTTCAGAATTAATTTTGTTGACATCTATGTGAATCGTACAATCCGATCTCCCAAAAGAAGCTTGTTTTACAATAAACGTTTATGCTGTGTAAAAGTTTTCATCAATCTGTGGCTGATATCTAATAACTAACATACTATTTTCTAAATATGATGCTTTGCTTTTTTTGGAACGATTAAATAGCGGCATTGTGTTATTTTAACAAAAATTTACAACTACTACAACACATTCTGTCTTATGTGCTCAATAACTTTTAAACAGTAAAAATATCTGAAGATAATTGTAGTAGATATCATTAGGTGTACCTACATTACATTAACTTTCGCGTAAATTTGATTCTTTAGATGTGACTAGCAATAAAAGCGTTAAATCTTCTCAGTGACGAAGCAATTATTTCATGTTGTCATACTTGGCACTTGTGGGTACATCCGGTTGTTGTCGTAATTCTACCGATAAAGCAAGGTCCTTCATATGTTTTTCGATATTATTCGTAGAAAACACTAATATCTAATATATTTCACTACTTTGAATTGCACTGAAAGAAAATAGTCCAAGTACTTTATTTTCTATTATTCCATCGCAAACAAATATCACAGTTTTATGATAAATCGCTTCATGTTCCTTACTATTAAATATTTTTTAAGAAAATAGTCGCAAATTATGATTTTGTACTGATATTATACTAAAACGCTTATACATCTTGCTTCTAGAAACATTTTAGTGGTAGGTACAATTTCGAATTGAGTGATTGAATGTTCTTCCAAATAAGACAACATTTGCAATCCTTCAATGCATAAAGTCAACAGTAGGAATAGGTAAGATCTTACTTTAAACATTCAGAAAGATCATACGAAGATAAATCGGGGATCAAATTAAAACAAAATCTAGGCTATCCAGTATTTATGCGAGAAGTTCTTTTATAATTAAATTAATAACTGAAAGAAATTAGTTTATGTAGCAGCGTACACAAGTTAGTCAGTATTTTTAAAATTAAAACAAAGCTTTATTATAAATATTTCCGTTTTCTCTGAATTAATCTCCATGAACTAAGCTGTTGGCAATCTAGAGTACCTATAACTTCAAAAATTGTTTCTAGGTATACGATAACAGCGTGAAGCCCATAAATCGGAATCGGCGTTTGATCCTGTAAATCCCGTTCTGTTGTTGAAGTTGCGGCTGACAGCGCCACCACACTGCATTGTTTCGGCGGTAACCAGACAAATGAATGCGGTTAACACGTTTGTCGCTTGTTACGTATTGATTTCACAAGCTCCCGTGATGTTCTCGTATTACCGGTGCTTAATCATAGTGAGTCCCGGATTTAGCAAATCGAACGCCAGCGCTAGGCGGGCGCTGTGATAGTAAAGTGGGAGGGAAACGAAAGGGAACAGTGTATCGTTCGTCGGTATGCCTAAGCGACTATCAAAATACGATTACCTGGCATCAAGCGTGTTGTTCGGACTATCATAGTATCGAAACGTTAGGTGCCGGGAAAATGCGTTTTCTAGCATATGGGAAACTCTAACAGAGAAAGTAACATTCACTGTTAGTCGTAAAGAAAATTAAATTGCTGTTAATTTTTAGTAATCTTCATCCATATGTTTGAAAGCAGATTGGATAAACAAAAGGCGAACTTATAAAAACATTATTTACTACCAACTAGCCGACCAGTATATCCAGTAGGTGTAGAGAATAAAAGCGACGTAAGCTAATAGAATAAAAACTAATCTATTGAATAAAAGATCTAATTATTTCATAGAAAGTATGTCGTTGGAAAGATATACAAAAGTAGGGCGCATAGTCGAAAGTGTTAGTGAAGAAACCGAATCTGATAGAGAAAATCGTATATGATGATTTTTAGAAAACTTTAATAGCTTCTCTAAATTAAAAGCAAAATTTTCTAAAGTTTTAGCAAACTATACAGATAATGAGAAATGGACTCAAATCAGATAAGTTAGAAATAAAGGGAAAAGGTTAAAGATGGATCCGCTATCTGGAATTTGTTCAATCTTCTCTAAAATGATCAAAAAAGCAATATGTACGATAATAGATAGTTATGATAATTAAATAGGTATCACAGAAGAATTCAGAACTATAAATATTACATTTAATCTCTTAATTTACCAAATTGCATTCATTTTGTTATAGTAATACAGATTTAATACAAATTTCGTCACAAAGAAGAGCTGATTTTGCACGTGGTACCTTTTGTGACTGTAATTTTGGTAAAAAGTATACATTTATTTAATTATCTCATGCCAATCTATACATTTTTTATTTATGGACCAGTACTACAAATGAACAAAAGAATGGAAGAACAGAAGAGTAGGCAGTCACAATCAAAATTATTCTCTGAGATTGTGGAATATCACAGCATGACGTCCAGCCGGGTTAACCATTGTACCGCTTTCGGATAGCGATGTGAGTTACTGTTTTGTTGCCATGATAGGAGCGAGTCCTTACATCCCCAACCCTGTGCCAACTCTTCGGTCTTGTCCAGATGTGGCAGAGTAAACCGAAAACTATGAGGGGCCAAGTATATGTATTTAAGGGACGCGCCTCTTGCAGCCAGGTGTCTTTGGCGTTAAAGTTAGATTTGGCAAGTTCTTGAGCTCTGGATTTTTGTTTATTTTATTGTATACTTGAAGTAGCGCTCTGGATCACACAGGAAGCAGGTACGCTGGTGTTGGCATTATGGTTCCAGAAAAAATGTACGTGCATTCCTTGAACTGCACGTCTACTAATTTTGTGTGGCTGTTGATCCACATAGGATATATGTATATATATAATTTTATGCTACATAATTTTTTGTATATTTAACTTGTTCTGTTTTGTATTCCTCTATCTACAACAAAAACGACTAACCCTCTATTTTTAAGCATTTTTTTTGTCATCCCGCCGTTAGTAATTGTGCACTACACACCTGATAACATCCGTCCTAATTTTCATGGAGCCTTTGACACAAGTAAATTTAAAACCAGAAACATGATTGTAGTATATCGTTGGTATTTTTATTATCGGACCTCATAGTAAAACACATCTTCTATGAAGGTTGAAATAAACGGGTTCCTATACTTTCTTATGCCCAACATGTTCTTGCTGCTGGCCACAATCACTGTGACTAATCCACTGCTAGTAAGTCGCTACACTCTTCGAAATATAAGCGATGAAGACACAAAATCATCCCCTGAATCTGAATAGTGTTGACTACCTATTTTCCAATATTTGAAACGCCTACCTTTCCGCTGAAGTGGTCACTAGTACGCTTTACATACGACAGAGTCGTATACATACATACATATGTATACCTGTACGCCAGAATTCCATCGTAAAGAAGTTTTTGGCTCTAACGTATTATAGGTTTTGTTACTTCTTGTAACATCCCTCACCAAGCTGCTCCTGCTTCTAATAAAACGACTTGCGTATGTAGTGAAACGTTGAGTTAATAAATGTTGTACTTCTTTGTATCTTTCTACTTGATGTTGTATTAACTTTATTTTCACATTATGCACATTTTGCACTACTGCAATGCAGTCAAAATCCGGAGGCCTTTATCATATCAGTTTGTGAACATATGCATGTGTAAGAACACATCATGTGAGAATACTAAATTGAAATCTCTCTGGGTATAGAAGAATGTAAAAATTATTATTAGCAACTAGCTCAAAATGTTAGAGGAAACCTGATGAACTCTAATACTTTATTATCCCTACAGAATGCTGTAATGGTAAAAGTACTTATGTTAACAGTTTTGCGGATTTATTTTCGCTTGTTTTGTTTCGTCTTTGGGGTTGTTGGAAAGGATAAGGAGGCAAAAAGGGAATATTCGCCAAAGCATTCGTTATTTACTTAACTGTTCTGCTGCCGAAGGGTGGAAGTTGTAGAAATAAACTTAGTACGATACTAAATGGAGGTCTTGATAGATTTTACAGGGCGTTTTCTATAAACTATGTTGGGGTATTTACCCAAACGTTTCTAAACTTGTCTGAAAATAAGGAAAAATTCTCTAGTTATACTATGTTTTAGCCAATAAATAATATTTATATACATCTGCTGAAATAGTTGTACTATACTTGTATACATTTTTTAAATATTCTACCTATTATACATAAGATAGAAAGTTGTATTTCCACTCAAATTAGAACAATTCCCACAAGTTTTATAATATGCCATCCCATACAATTAAATTAATTTAAAAACTGGATTGATATCGTCTACGTATAGAGTGATTCTAAGGTGTGTAATTGCATTATTGATACATAGTAGAAAAAGTAAAAGAACTAAAACTAATCCTTGGGGAATACCGATATTTATTACTTAACATAGTGAACGGTTTTAGTAACAAAAGGCTTAATCCAGTTATTCTCTTGTGCCGTGCTATTATAACGTGACATGAAGAATGTAGTGGTTGGTTTTATCAACTGATTCAGATGAATTAATACGCATACCTACATAAACAAGCTTTGAGTGGTGTACAGAAGACGTATTTCTCATTACTGAGAAAGAAACAAAATAAGCCAATATCAGCGGTATCCTTTTCTTAACAGTGGTTTTAAAAAGTTTTAGAAGCATGGAAGTATGACAAATTGGTCAATCGCTTTTTATACCTAAGTGATTCAATTGAAATTAAGTAATTGGAAAATTGAAAAGCATCTCACAATATATTATTATTATACGATCAGATGGTGTTGTCAATACAAGTGTAGACAGAATACAGTTTCGAAATTGCTAATGCAACTACATACATATGCATGTTCTATAAAGATAGAACTGATACTTTTCTGCAGCCCAATATTCTTGTTTCAATGCTTGTCAGGTATATTTACTCCAAACATACTATAGTCTCTGGTTTGCTTATTATTAGTAATATTCTAGGCTGCTTTTATTTCTAAGGTTGTCGTTTGATTTCACTTCGCAAATGTTGTTGTATTATATGTGGTTTGGATAAATTCTGGAATGTACGAGACAGAGTTACATAGTATGAACAATTAATCTCCTTTCAACGCGAGAAAACTATTGAGGTACACGAAGGTGGTTTCATTTTTGACAAATTGGTCATAGAGTTAATCGTATTTACCTTCCCACCATCGAAAGTAAAGCTCGAAGAGCAGGTTAAGATGTATACTTAATAGAAACACCCATAAAAAATGTCTTCTTCTAAAGCGCTTGGTAACAATTTCAATGTAACAGCGATGGAACGCATATTGGAACATATTGAACATAGACAGTGAGTTAGGACATTTTACGAACAAACTACGTCTTAGGTTCCATAGCTACAGGCCTTTATGATGATTAAGTACCCTTATTACCCAAGCATACACACCTTAGAGTAGCTGATTCCAAGTAGTGATAGCAGTGGCGAGCTGAATATAGAAACTTTACGGTGGGATAAGAGTAAATAAGTATCTAATAGTTTATCACAGATCTGGCGAACGCACCTTCCAAAACTACTTTTTGACACCGTACATCTACAAACCTCAGTAGTTTTATGTTCAGGCCACCATTAATATAAATTTGAAGACACTGAAGCGTCAGTTACATATGAAGAGTGTTGGAGGCTGTGACACTACCATTTAGGGAAACTATTGTAAATGGAAGATTCCGCCAAGATAATGTCCGCCCTCATACGGCACAACGATATAAGCATTTCATGTCACTAAGCACAGCGTAATTCTGCTTGCATGCACCTCGCCAAATATTTCGCCCTACAAGCACATACTGGACATTACCTTCTCCGGAAAACTTAGAAATAAAAATATCTGACGAAAGCCAAGAACGTTCTAAGATCACATCTTCTACAACAGGACATGCATTCTCATTAAGAACTATAAATCTACACAACGCAAATTTTCGTGAAACAATGATAAAGAAAAGTCAAATTCCAAGCCAAAATGTGGAAAATGTCACAAATATGGACATTTCTC
The DNA here is from genome assembly GCA_004785975.1 of Popillia japonica. NCBI lineage: Eukaryota > Metazoa > Arthropoda > Insecta > Coleoptera > Scarabaeidae > Popillia > Popillia japonica. The sequence continues at coordinate 25,908 of ML217149.1, forward strand.
CAAGAAGTGTTGGCCGAAAAACAGACAAATGACGAATTATTGAAAGCAGCAAGTTTCATTGAAACAAGCACGTCAAAATAGTCTCTTGATAGAGGATGTTCTTCGCACATATGTTTCGAAAAAGCTAAATGTGTTAATATAAGAAAAAAGGAAAAAAGGAAATTATGTAGAAGACACTAAATTGATTCTAAGTAACTAATTGTTCTTTAGCTAAATCTGAAAACACTTTGTATATACCAAATCTACGTACGAATTTAATGTCAGCAAAATTACTGAAAATGGGTTTAAAGTTGTATTTCAAGGAGACACTTGCAAGATTATTGACAAAACGGCAAATGATATTGTCAATGGTTGTAAATCAAACAACGGGCTAGTTCCTACCCGTTGTGGCCATCTAAATGTTGATCTGAAGCTTGCATTAAATCCTAACCTTGTAAATGGTCTTAAGTTTAACCCATCGGCAAATTTAGATCATTGTGACATTTGTTTGAACTAGATTATTTTTTCTAAACGAATCAATAATTGTAACCATAATTACAACAAATATGTCTGGAAGTTACGCTTAATTTCGTGGAGATGAGGTAGCGGCTCCGTTGACATAGAAATGGAAGCAGTGTAAACTCCAGTATTTGACAATCTTCGGCTCAAGAATAGTAATATCCGTCGAGACTAAATATCTAGGTGTTAGCTTGAATGCTAGATTGATGTGAAAATCATACCTGTAACATTGGTTGATTGATTGATTTGCACACTGCGTACGGATCAGGTTTCGCGTCATTTCCTTAACACCGCGGCGTAAGGCCTATTGTATTATTCCGTACCTAGTGAATTTCTTTACAAAAACAGGTTTGTCGCATTTACTAGGTTTAATAGCCTGTATGGTAAATCTCTTTCCGGTAGACCTGTTGGTTGGTTAGCTTGTTCCAAAAGCGACTGTCTCCGTTGTACCAATGCGGCTCGTTCAAATGCAATGTGGTAGGCTGTTTCCTCCTCCTCATTGCCATTGCCATTGCCTGTAACATGCAACAAACAAAGCTATGAGGTCCTTTTGGACTTGCAGAGGAATGTTCAGAAAAAAACGAACGGTCTGGAACCCAAAATGGTACATTGACTACATCCGCAAATTTAAACGAGAACTCTATCGCTTGTCCGTAGATGACTCAACAAAAATGTCAAATGGCACGGTTATTGGGACTTGGAGAGTCGAGAAAGCAGTTGGCGAATCTATTAGCCTACACAGCTCCCCATTTATATTCCGGGGCGAAATTATAGCTATCTAGACGTGGGCGCTGGCAAATTTAATTCCAAGGAGGTACTGAGATACCACAGTTTGAGATGGGTATCTACTCACTTTGGGATTAGTGGAAATTAAACTTGATGACAAGTTAGATAGACCAACCAGCGAACGGCTATTTACTGGACCGGAACCAACTTGTAGAAGTTATAGGAGCCATAGGAATACCCACACGTCGGTTCCGCGCTAGTAAATGGTGGTTTTTGCTCCGGGTGTAACCAGATCGAGGGGCTTAAATCGACGTGAGAACACAATAGGCCTTTTGGTTCTCTCTGGAAGGACACCCCTATCCAGCATTAAAAATAATGTACGGAATTGAGTGTCGCAGGCAATATTTATATCATTTGGCTGCGCAAATATATATACATATGTATATCCTACTATATCAAGTAGCTCATTAAGAGCAAACAAGAAGTTAAGTATGTCACCATGATAAATGATATCAACGGCATTATATACAGGTATGTGTATGTGCTTTTCAAATTGCCTACCTATTGTATTTTATAGACAATTATCGATATTTTCGATTCTTATTAGCTGGCTTACAACTTTGCAATTATCGTTCTACAGGCATCATAACATTAACTATTTTTTTTGTTCGTTCCAAGTATTCTAAAGTATTTCGTTTCAAATTTTCATTATCGTGCTACTTTTAATTTGGAAAGCCATTAAAAAGGTTTTATTGATTTTTTCGCAGTATTTCAATTATTGCGCTGATGTGATCAAACTTAGGGCAGACAGCGGGCACCGTAAAGCAGAAACGCAGTATTAAATTCACACACACAGTTACACAGATTCGTATAAAATTACAACCAACGCTAACTTCGCACAGTCCCTCCTAATATCGTAACCGAAACGCCAACGGAACCGTCGGAACAAGTAATTAACAGTCTTAGCGTAATTGCCTTTGGGCTCGTTAGCAAGCCGTGAACTTTGTAATTAATCCTTTGGTTTTGCTCAAAGCGGACATATTAATTATTAAAACAATGCTCGTTCAGTTTACGCAGCGTGGCAAAAGGTATTCGCAGAGGTATTCTGTGTGCGGCTCTGCTATTCGTGTAGCCATCAGCCTTTCTGTGCGCTCCTTTTGGGGATTTTCTTTTATCTTCGCGGTGAGACGCAGTTAGTCCTAAGCACGAAAAATTCGGTAAAATGAAGCGAAGCGTTGAGAAAACGAATTGGTTAATTTGTCCCCGTTGGCGTTAAATGTTTGAACGCGTACTGATTTTTAATCTGATGATGCAGTACAAAACTGTCTTGTGCTGGAGGAGTATGGGAAGAAATACTAAATTGGTGCTTTCTATTAATAAGTAGATGTGAAATATTAAATAGTTGTCGCATATTTATGTCATACAGACTTGAGTTAAAGGAACCTCTGCAATGTCATATAATATATGAATGTACTACGAGCCATCAGACAGGAAGAGAGTTATTTAGCACAGTAAATTTCTGTAAGAAACAAAGCGTTAATCTAGACTTGAAATTGCTAAGACTCTTGCTAGTTTTTGTTCTGTGGCAGAGCATTGAACGCCGTACATCCCATATTAAGAAACCAACATACGTCAACGTTAGATGGTTTTTCGTACAAAATGCTTATTTCTTACTGATGTTATAATTCCTTCTTACAATCTGCGCACATACTCGAGTAGATTTTAAAGGAAAATTAGCTCAATCATTTAAAATTGACGGCACAAAAGTAACAACAACGAATTCTCAAGTAACCCTACCTATTCTATAGTTGAACCTTTTTTTAAGAAGGCCACGTAACACAGACAATCAAAGACTTGCAAATGGTTCAAGAAATGACGAATTACAAAGAAAGTCTTATCCCAATGTTGAATTAACCTGCAGTGTAGCTTTCTAACTACTGAATCAATGCCAGTATCGGTAACATAGGCTTGAGGGAAGCAAATAATTTTGGAAAAAAAGCAAACAACAAACTCATCAATTGATAGTTTGCATAACAATTTCGACTTCCTGCATACAGTGGCTCACTAGTAAGCTGACCTATTTTAGCTATGGAGCATGTTAGCAAGGACTCGGGCTCCTAGAACACAGTAATTTTTAGGAACAAGTCCAAATTCAACTTGTTTGAGTCCGACAGCATATCCTATGCGTCCCGAAAAACCAACGACAGTGAATTAAAGAAAGAGAACCTGAAAGTCACAGTGAAGCACAGCGAACGAAGCGGGATGGTTTAGGCCTATATGAGTGCATCAGGTGGCGTAAATTATAATTTATTGAGGGAAAATGGATAAGAATATGTACTTCAATATAGTTAAAAATTGTTAACACCAGCGGCCAAGTCCCCTGACATGAACGTAATCAAAAATCTCTGTGCTATATTGGACAAGAACATTCGTAAATTCAACCGGGAGGAGTTGAAGAAGGTGCTACTGGGAGAATGGCCAAAAATCACCCGCGAAATAACAAAAAAGCTTGTCGTTTCAATGCCAAAGACGATACTTATAGGCTATTGTAAACGTACGGGAGTATCAAACAAAATATTAAAAGTCGCCCAAAATGAATAGATTATATTAGGCTTGTTTGAATGGAACTGCATCAAAAGCTGTGTCATACTATTTAGCAGTATTTTTATTTCTAATATTTTATATTATTAAACAGCACTTTTGTAAAATAAAAAAGGTTTCTCGCCTAAAATATTATATTATTGGTAGATGGTATTACAATTTTGTATCGATATTCTTTTTATTATTTAAATTATTGTGATTTATGTTTTAAATTAGGCACTGCATCAAATAAGTGTGAGTCACTGTACGTACGAGTTACTAGACGATATTATATTCGATAGTTACATTTAAAGCGGTGGGTAGAGGGTACAGAAGCAAGGGACGTTTGTAATTATAGAATACGAAATGTATTAGAATTGGAGAACTATGGTGGCGGACTTCACCATTCTTGTCTATAACTATACATAATTTTTATATAAGAAGACCTAATAATAGCAGTATTTGCAAAAGTATGCATGCGAAGAAACATATCGATAGACAAGATCGGTGCGTCACTATACCGTTTCTTTTCTAATACGTTTGGTATTCTTCAATTACAAACGTCCCTTGCATCTGCACCTGTCCCTTTAAACAAAAATATTGAATATATAAACAAGTAACCCATACTTTATGTACGAAATTCCCTTAATGATAAAAGCGACATAGTGACAGCAGCACAGGTTGTAACGTTAGAGACCGGACATAACTAAAGTCCATGATGGTACATGCGGTACACCTAGTTGTAAGTTTTAAAAACATGATTCAGCGAATTTATTAAAGAACTTTTGGATACAGAAAAGACTTATGGCACAAAAATGCAATAAAATAATGATTGCGGCTTTATCACTTCCGTTATGTGGTTTTGATTCGTTACAAGACTTCAACTTTGCATAGAAAACTAGAATGAGTTCTAATGTGCGCTAAACTAAAACTGTAAAATGTTTTACTTCCAAACTGATTTATAATGGTGCTCTTATATCCACATAACAATAGAACTAGATTAAGTCTACAAATACATATATTCTTACAATGAATTATAATAAAAACCGCACTTAAAATATGGGTGTCATAGTGGAGACAAGAGACAGATACACATCTAACTAAGGACAGTAAGTTTAAGTAATTAGTATGGTAAGAGTTTATGGATTCAATGCGAGGATACACAACAAAAAAATAATCAAATCTTGTCCCCAATAGTATCCCAATCCATTAATTGACATGATAAATAAATAATTAATTTCGTAAGAGAAATCATATTGCCACGAATTGGAAATTGATTTTTGCAAAGGTATTATTAGTAAGTAACTATAAACAAACAAGTTTGAGTATTGTATTTGAACTCTTATGTTCCATATACTAACTTGATCACTACCATCACTACCCATCACTATCAACCTAATTTAGTTTTAGCAACATACAACAAGTAAGAAACAAGAAATAACTTGTGTATTTTTTTCAACAAATAAATTGCATTCTAAAACATTTGATTTTCTTATTTGCAGGTAAAGAACATCATTCGGACGATGACGATGAAATTCAAAGTGATATAAGCGAAGATCTTAAAGACCCCACATCAAAGAAAAAGAAAAGCGATTCGAAGTCGCAAAACACTGGAAAACCAAGACGGGCCAGAACGGCATTTACATACGAGCAACTCGTTGCTTTGGAAAATAAATTCAAGACGACAAGATACTTGAGCGTCTGCGAACGATTGAATCTCGCGCTGAGTCTCAGTCTGACCGAAACTCAAGTAAAAATCTGGTTTCAAAATCGTCGGACGAAATGGAAAAAGCAAAATCCGGGGATGGACGTGAATTCGCCGACTGTACCGCCGCCAAACGTAGGTGCCGGTAGCACTTTTCCCACATTTCCTGGACACCACACTCACTCGAGTCTCTTATATTCGCACCATGTTCCGTATGGAGGTGTTTATCCTTTACAGCCGACCGGTTCCGGTAGCTATACGCCGTATTTTCACCTGACCAATCACGGGCACAATTTAGGTTCGTGAAACTCAACGAAGTAAGAAACATATCAAATATAAGAAGTTACCAGTTATATAGAGACGTAATAAAGACTTACATTCAGCTGTAAATAATATTCGTAATACCAAAAATTGATATAATACGGATATGATACAAGTTTGTGCAATTGTATATAAAATAATGTAAATTCCACAATTTAAGATTGTTGTTACTATACAAAAAATCAAAGAAAACAAAGAAAATGTAGATTGTATTTATTATTAACCGTACTGTACAACTAATGTAAATAGACTTAATATATTCGTTTTAATTTCTGTATATCTTTTGAGTGTTAGTAATTTGCGTATGATCATTAGCGAAGAAAGTTGTTTCTAGCAAAAAACTCAAAGCTTTTGGAGACGTATGAAATCAATTACATATATCAATACAACATAAAATATACAAAATAAAATAATTGATTAGTGTCGATTGTGTAGATGGTTGAATTCTGACACCTACGTGAAAAATGCTGCAGTTTGATTAGTATTCTATGCAGTTTCACTCAATGCTAAATGTTGCTATATTAATGCATAATTTAATAGATATTTTGAAACTGTGTATTTGTTTGTTGCTCAAGTCTTCTGTCTTGATAGTCGTAATCTACCAGAAATACACTTGTCTGAAAACTGTCGTTCATATGAATTGACTTATTTGTAGCTATTTCCTTTTACTATAACGAATACAATTTGGCAGTATTTTAATAATATATGTAAACAATATTTCAATATAAAATTTCCTATTGTGAATCCATAAATTTTGAAAAGGGAAGAATAATTGGTTTATTTACGTTCTTTAAATAAGTATTAAACTACGCAAAACTGAAAACCGTATAAATGTGTAACTGAAAATGAATAATGAAATTGATGAAAATTTCCGAATTTTAGGGCCGAAAATGCAGTTACAGTCAGTCCATTTCTTTGGTTATTCTGCATTTATACAAGTATTGCTGATTAGATAAGATCGATAAGAAATTGTTATATGGCATGAAAAGTGAATAGTATATTGGGACTCAGCTGGCTGGAATTTGCTTGCGACAAAGAGACATAAATATATAGGTCAGCAGTTGAGTGATCTACAGCGTTGTTAATTATATCAAGTCAGCTTTTATTAGTAGTACAGTTGATCTTTCTATTGTGAAGTATTTTTATGAATACTAGATTTTAGTTATTTATTTGTAATTAAAAAAAATATTTTAAAAAAATTTGTGGAGCTCCTGAGAAAAACCTGTGGGCGAAACAGGACAAAATATTTACGAAAGATGTTCAAAGTGACCAGTAACACAGGCATCAATGCGGCGACGAATTTATTATGTACGCACGTAACGTTCAGCCTGTTGTCGTCAATGCCTTGAAGCAAAAATGGGATCTCGCAGATCTTTGGCATTTTCAATATCGGGACGACTTCTTTTTTATTTTGCCTATTTAAAACTAACCCTGTATATGAGGAGCTTACATTCCATATTTAGAATTACGAATATCATTATCTTGAATAATTTATTCATCCATCAATCCTTTAGTCACTTACTTAGTATTTCTGTGTTTAATAGTATTAACAGTGTTTTTGATTTCATTGCTAGTTTTAACTAGAGCTACTGTTATACTTTTAACTGACCATAATAATAATATTTAAATTTTGGATACAGCGAGAGACGATTACCCCACTCTAACAACATCAACTTTGGTTTGTTAGCTCCCCAACACTTTGTATTTTTATTTTTTTCAGGTTTATTTTTCTCGTCGACTTAAAAGATATAATTCTCCACATATAGCCTGGAAACTTGCAAGACCTATACACACATAGGAAGTAAAATTAAACAAAAATAATTAGTGTATGAGGAAACGGTAAACTGTAAAACCGCCTGTCGTTGTTCTTCCTATAACTACCTATAACATCTAGCAAAATACTTTGTACGACAGTTTACATATTAGCTATATAAGGGAAACACTTAGATTCTATTTTCTACCACATGGTCCACAAATAAAAAAAAATTGCAGTTTTGGATAGAAAAGAGAAGATGAGAAAATAAGAGTAAGTTCCTCGCAAATTCAATTTCAACTACATACAGACATACACTTATTGCTAGTTGCACCTATAATTAATATTGAGAGAAACAAGGACTATTTCAAAAATAACTAATTTAAGGTGTGAATATCGGTACAAAGCAAAATAAGATAGTTGTTCCTTAGTAATAATTTTGTGACAAAGAAAGCTGCATACTTCCCACTTATCCCTCATATAGCGTCTACCCATTGATTGGTGATTATATTTTTCTGTTCTAAAAATAAGACGTAGACGCGAATTTTGTGTTCGTTGTGTGAACTGTAATACGTTGACTTAATACAGAGACCATTGAGTTCTCATGTAAAAATTAACATTTGGTAATACTACAGATTCGCATAGTTTAATAAACTAGCGTAAGCTTTAAATCTTTACTCAGTACTTAAAATCACTGCAAAATTTTTATACAAAAGTTATGAGTTCGTATTTGCAAAAATGCCAAGAAGAACCCTACCACAAATCCTGTCTACGCTATTACAGTAGTGGCAGTCTACATTCAAATAATAAAAGAACAGTGTCAAGTAAGTACCTATAGTAATTTACAGATTTAACAGAAGTATAATTTTGTTAGAATGAAAGTTAGTAAAACATATTCTCTCGCAGCCTTAAGCCATTAAATAATTCTTGAAGAATATTGTACCATTCTTCTGAGAAAGCAATTTAAAGTTCTATAACTGTCGATGTGCAAGAATGTATTAGGTAGGCTGTCTTCTTGAGCATCTTCGATAGGATTATTGCCAGGAAAATTGCCTGGCCAGTATATTCTTTCCATTCCTACCTCTTCAAACTAATTATTGACAATGTTTGCTCAATGTGAAAGAACTATTTTAACCATATAAAGAAATTACTCTTCCAGCTCCCACGTATGGGTGAACGATTAGTTTTACCCAAATCCCTTTCAACCGAGACATATGTATGGTCTGTACGACTTATGCCAGATTATACCATTACACCACAATACCTGAGCTTTTTCCGAACAAATAGAGGGTTGTCAAGTGAAAACACGCCTGTTATCTGGCAATACAGTGAATCTTAACAAAACTGCCCATATTATTCGCTCTTGTTTCTTCTAACGAAAATGGACCGCATAGCGTTCGCATTAGAACATAGAAATCCATGTCTTGGGGACAACTTTTGATGGCGTTATTGTTGTAATTTGATAGCTGCGTGCAAATTGTAAGAAGTACTAATCATTCCTATACTGGCTGTTATTGCGCCTGCCTTCCAACAATTCAAATGTCAATTTGAATTGTCAATACAATACATATATTCTCCAATAATTTTTAGCTTAATACATTTTAGACGCCACCGAAAATATTAATAAAACAGTAGTTATTTACGAACCGAAGTCCGTGAAACTATATTTCGCGAATGACACGAATTCGCGAAATGTTTCACGCACGAAGTTTGTACAATATTTTTTGTACGAGTACTTTAATAATACCCATCATTAAATACGTTTTCATTTATAACACACTAAAAATCTCTTGATATTAATTAAAGAATCTTGAGTTGGCAGTATTGATTATTTGAAGTGACATTTAATTTAAAATTCGAATTCAGAAAATGTAATAAAAAATTAAAATCTGTCTAACATGAATTCTAATAATGAAATATAATGTACACCCCCTGAAATTCGGGAAGCTGCCAATACTGCAGTAGATAATTTATTACCCATAAAATCAAAAAGCGTATACAAAACCACTTATACTACTATACTACTACTATTTACAATCAAATAAATCATTATGGTCGACTTATTCCATGTTAAAATCATGCTTAATAATATATGATAATACAGATATATCCAAATATGCAAAACTCATAGCATATTTAAAACAGGCAACGAAACAACTTCAGCCTAAAAAATCAGCAGTATTAAGCGAAGAACAAATTACTTCCAATGCGAATAGCTGAGTACCTTCAGTTTGATAGCGCAAGTAACTTCACTGGTCACTGTTTCCGAAGGAGTTAAGCGACATTGTTGGCAAACTAAGGAGGTGACTTGCTTTCAATTCAAAGGCATGGTGGATGGAAATCATCTGTGGTTACAGAAGGATATGTCAAAAATTCTCTGCATAGTAGAATTCAATTGGCTAAAAAAATGACCCCGTTAGAAATGTCGAGTCCTCCTGCAACTTGTTCGATATCTCAAATACAAGATATAACGCAATTATACAATCAACGTTACTTTACCTTCGCAATCGAGATCAATTGAAACAAACAATCAGTTAATCCCTGGGGTATCAATCTCTCAATCTCTGGTTGTGAAAATTACCCGATCAAAATTTTTAATAATTGTTCCGTTTCAATTTCTGAAAAGAATGATTGAATGTAATTTATACAATATTTGTTGCTGTTCTGACATTAAATTACATACCTTCCAAATATAACAATTTCTGTTTCATGCCGTTTTATTATTTCCACAGAAAAACAATGAGCTGGTCAGCATACTATTAGGGTTAGGGATTTATGATTTTAAAATGTCACTAAATTATTCAAGTTACAGTAAGTACCAACTTTACTTCACGCACTAGTGCTTAAAATGGCTTTTTACGCACGCAAATCGAATCGTGAAATGACATATTTTGATAAGCGAGTACAAAAAAATATTTAAGGTTACCTAAAAGATTGTATTTTGATATAGGAAATATAATAGATTTTTTTTCATTCTGGATAATTACGGATTATCGGCCGTAGTCAAATAAGGTAAGTTTCTACCAGTATTGCTTTAGTTTCTTTACCAATCAAACTTTTACAAACTATAATCTGTACCAATTTATGTAACATAACATATAACAACTTTCTTATCAGCAAGGTTCGTAAGTCACGTTGCTCAACCAATGCATCCAGCTTGTAAGCATAGAATTGCGTAGTACGGGTTATAATCTACTTGGTACGTATGGATCAACACTTATTCAATTTCATATTCGATACATTCCACTTCTAAAACGATACATTTATATACAATCCACGTGCTAACTCGTGAACGAATATTATTTTTTGAAACTTTAATGAGAAAGGCCGAAACTACTTTTATAATAAATGTAAGTAGACAAAGCAGTAGAAAAGAGTTTTATAATCACTATCACGTATATATAGTTCAAACATACAACTTGAGTGATATCGAAGTTTTCCACGGCCAGAGTCTCTATTATGATGGCTTCCGGCTGTTGACCGTGTTATGGTTTGTAAAATATATACACTACAAAAAATGCACAAGATATACAAGAAAGAAAATTTTCGCCTCTAGCGTGGTTCACACGTCGAGCTACCTTATAACACCACTCACCTACCAGAAGATTTCCGCCTCTAGCGTCATTTATACGTCGAGTGACCCTGACCTTCTGGTGATACATATTTTACAAACCATGACGCGGTCAACACCGGAAACGCCCATAATACAACTTACAGAGTAGTAGAGTGGTGGTTATTTATTCTTGTTCTGTTATCTCAAGTCGTTCTTATGAAGACTTTAGTGGAAGTAGTACGGAAATATGCATGTCTCATTCCCAAATCGTCAAACTGGTTCACATTTATTCAAGCTGTAAAATCTTTGAAAATCTTTTTTATTCGTTTCATGAATCCATTTCTATTTGTGTGTACATATCCAGAGCACTGTCACTAATTTCTTTGAAACGTAAAACGCCGCACTAATATGAAGGATTTTGAAATAGGTTACAACGATTATGTATAAGGGTATTGTTACATGCTGAAAACCCATAGGTACTGCACATTATTTATCTAACTACAGTACAATAATGGATTACTATTCAATAATAAAACGATAGTACTACGTTTCGGTAACTGTAGTCAGAAAGCGATCGATTAAATATCTGTAATTTACGAACACACTGTTTACAATGTACTTTAAAATGCTATTGTTAGGAACAGAATAATTTTTGTGATAAATACGATTAGAAATTATTACACGAGAAGAGAGATTACCAAGCATAATAGCCAAAAGAAGCACTTATTGGCAGGTCTGTTATGAAGCGTGATTACGTCAATTTTATAATATTTTGTACAATTCTGTATTTTAGTAGCGAAGTCTGTTTTATATCTTATGATTATTAGTTCAATATATTAATAACATGTGTTCAGAAATGTTTGAGATCAAGGTCAAATAAGAGGTGCAAAATTAGAAATTTAAGTTGGCGGTAAAATAAGTTGCCCCGCCATTATACATAGCATAGGTCGGTTGTCATATTGTTTACGTTACGTTTTTGTTATATTCCCCTACAATTTACATTGCTTTCTCTTCGTCGTTGTTTTTTCGTGTTTTTGTTTTGGATATTTCAACAACCTGTTCATTTGAGTCTATTGAATTTAATATAATGAAGTAAGACTTCACAGTTTTAAAATTACTGTAAGAAAATTATTATTTACCGGTGCTAATCTGTATATTTGGTTGCCTATGGCTCTCATCTCTAACATTTATGAACACATTGTATAAATATACTTAATTAGCATATTCTTCTTCTTATTTCGCAAGTTGCATACCTATTTATCGCGTAGTCAATAATAATAACAATCAAATACAACAGTATGATCTTATAAGATAATTTCTCCCTCTACTGTTATAGTAACAACAGAGTCTTTTTTACTAACATGATGCTTCTTGATTATGTCAACTAATTTAAGATCCAGTAGTAATAATCATCTGGACATACAATTAGTATGATCTTATTTAACATCAAAAGAAATATTTTACCGTATATTAATCGCTAAGGTCTATCAACAGTGTAATACTGCATTCATGCTTTCCTTTCAATTTACCGTTCACATCACACAGTGAACGATATCGCCGAAAAATATGACTCGACTTGTGTCGATTTTTTAAACAATTTTCCGCCAGATTATTTGACGTATAAGCCTATCAGTAAGCGCAAAATGAATGCACCTATTAATGACTCTCGAACCTCTCTTCGGCTCTACGTCCATAGTGTAAGTGTGTAAGTGTGTGAGAGCAGAGCATGTGTGGGTATATAGTGCGTATACAGTGTGTAGCTCGAACGTTGCCTCATTCCCGGACTTTGTGTATATGGGTGTACACGCGTAGTATAAAACGATCGCATCGGCACCGACAAACGGAGGGATTCAAGCATGAAATTGAATTATATAAAACGGGGCCTGCACTCGGGGTCTCACCCGCGTGTCCCATGATCGTCCTTCCCGTCTCCTCTTCTTCACACCACGGAGATTTTCCAGGGGTCGTTCCATCACCATTCGAAATATTATCGCTCGGCGTTTAATGCTGAATACACAGCAACTGTTATGTTTTTTGACCTTTTTCACAAAACATAGCTTGATTTCAAAATTTAAATCGATTGGTAGGTACCTACGTAATTGGCAATATTTCTGTATCTCACAGAGGATGTAGAAATCGAAATACTATTTAAAATTTAATTTAATCTGTGTCAGTGCTTCTTGGAGCTAGTTTATTAGCACAATTATAATATCAATGCTCAATCAAAGTAGCTTTAACGTAAGAAACTAGTTAGCAATTTTTTTCTGAATGGACACCAATTAGCGACAAATATAAGATTCATTGATTACGGATGAGACTGCCCACGCGTCACTGAATACAAGTTTTTTCCTCTTCTAAGAATGCCTACAAAATATATTATCCATAGCATAGTTCTTGTCGACTACTGGTCTGTTAATACGAGTATTAGAGTTAGAATTTAAGTTGAGCTATAAGTAGCTGGAGTTTGTCCGCAGCTATAGCTCTCGATCCATTCCGAGAGTTTTTATAAACTATAATAGCTGTTATGGTTTCAAGGAGGGTATTTCTTCCTCGTAAATGACAGCTTCGCCGAAAGAACTGGTACGAATTACTGCAATAGCCGTACAGTTGGATATCTGGTGTTCCAGATTTTCATCCTCCGCCCCGCAAAGCCTGCAGTCGCTATTGTGTTTGAAACCATTCCTTGTCGAGTGTCCCGAAAAATAGAACCTATCAGAAAATCTACAAGTACATGTAGTTTGTTCCTACTTAGGTCTAGCATGGCTCTTGGTCCTAGCTTACTAAAATTTCCTGTGTCTCAGACCAGGAAGATTCTCCCATAAAATTGCTCTCAGCTTCTGCTCTGTGTCCTTCAGTTCCCTCTTCTAGGTGCTCATCCCTATTCCGTAAAACGATTCCGGTCCCACAGACGCTGTTCTGACGGCTTTCTTTGCTAATAGAGTAGCTTTCGCGTTGCCACTGATTCCAGTGTGTCCTAATACCCAGCTTAGTATGAATCTGTTTTTTCTGCTTATATTGCTTAGTTTCACTAAGCATGCCCAGCCTAATTTCGATCTAATGGTGTTGGAACTCAACGCCATTATGGCTGCTTTTTATCCGAGAAAATGACAATGCTTTGTTTCCGATAATTCCCGTTAAGATTCAATTGACCACATCCTCCAATAGCATTAATATCTACTTGCAAGACGCTGGGGTAAATTCCCATTTTCTATAAGTAGTTGATTTTTGCCACTACACCTGTTACCGTATTAGTTTTGGAGCTATCCGTATACCATTTAATGGTAATTGCCTTTGAGGGGTAAATGGATAGTTCTCCTTTCCGTTCTGCCTTGTTCCCAGCGTCGTGAGGAAATTCTACTCGGAGCTATATTTCCTAACCATTTCGTCGTACAGTAGACTGAAGATGGCCCAGTTCTCTGGCATGGGATCTTGGCCTCGCCAGTCCCCTGGTAGTCAGTAACAGTGCTTGCGGAACTAGTTTATTAGCACGATCGTAAAACTACATAGCATTTTTTTCTGAATGGACATCAATTTGCGACAATTGTAAGATTCATTGATCACGGATGAGATTACCAAAGCGTCATTAAATCCAGAAGAGTGCCCTAATTATCCATAACGTCTACCTGCTATTGGTCTGCTAATATTAGCTCCTATTCACGTCAAACAAATAGTCTTTGAACAAATATGATACAGCTTCTTAATACAACAATTACATGTTTTTAATAACACAGTAACATATCTCTGCGCGCAAACTTTTTTAACATTGTTTGTGTTAGGTACTTTACTTACGTAGTTCAGCATATACAACTTTGCCGCATAGCGATATATTTATAATTCAGTTGTGCTCTCTTAGAACACTACTAAAAGTAGTAGGTATTATGTAATTAACATTTAAATCATGCAACATTGCATACAGGGTTTTCTGGCGTATGGAAAGTATACAAATGCGATGCACGTTGAACTAAAATTTTGTACGTCTATTGTATAAATTGAATCGAGTAACTTGCTTAACAGGTAGACAGCTTTCGACGTACACTGCATAAGACACTCCGATTGCATAGTTAAAATAGCGAAACACAAGTTTAAGGAAGTCTTCTGTCATCTCATACAAAGGAGCCTAAGAATTTCTAATGAATGGTGTAGATCAGTAAGACTGACCATCAACTTAGCAAAGACCACGATTATAGCTTTCACTAAGAGGTCTAATTTAAAAAAACTTCCGTGATCGAATGTGACAAACTTCTGTGGAACAAACATTAACAACAAAACATTAGCATTATTGACATGTCGAAACCTAGCACGTAAAACGTGGACATATAACTCCAAAATGCCACAACTATATATAGTAAAAGCTATGGTAACATACGGACAATAACCTATTTTCAGAAAGTCACACAAGTTACAGCTAAGAAAACTCTTGACAGACTGCAACGGTTAGTATGCGTGTGCATCACCGGAGCTATCAGTACAACCGCGGCCCTGGATAACATCTTTGACCTCACACCTCTAGACATAGTGATGAAGGTAGTGAGGCATAAACTCAGTTGGGAGGAGACTGGAGGAGGGGGGTACTCTCCCCAGTTTTGAGTCTACCGAACAATGAAATGGTCAAGAAATATAGCATCAAAACTAATTTTCTTGCAAGTTTAAGCTACAAGAAGGATAGAGAAAGAGAAGCCTCCATGTACGTCCTAAAATCAAATACCATTAAATGGTATATGGATGGTTTCAAGACGTATAAAGGAAAAGGTTCAGGAGTATGCGAGTCAGGAATCAAATACTTAGAGCCAGGGAGAACAGACACGACAGCAAACAAGAAGTACCTATCCTCTCTGAAACCATCACAACTATGTACTGCAGCGTATTAAAGCTCTTAGACTGGATGGAGAGGTACAAGTGCAGGAAAACCTTAGTAGCTTATAGCTTATATAAGAGCTACAATAGGTCGCAGTGCAATAGCACAATTATACATCTATAAATCATTTTAATTATATGTTTATTCTTATATACAAAAGTAAAAATAAATTGGATCTGTCTTCCAACTGTATACATTTTGCAGATAATTTTCGTCGCATCAACCAAAAAACAATGATTTTTATAGTGCGGTGGCAGTTACATGTTCACTACAATCTAAAGTTTTCTTTATCGTATAACCATAATAATAATAATTCATGCCTTAGCATTACCCAACAGCTTGTGCCAATTAATAAAAAAAACTAGCCATGGAACATTGTTATATCGGGGGCTCTAGACCGACTTAGACTATAGCAAATAAAAATTGACATTCAAAACGAACACTCAGTTTATTGTCCACATTAAAGGGAAGCACGACTACGTTGATAGAGCCGCGTATTTTTACCCATTGGGATAACATTTGCATTAAAAAATTGGTTGATAGCTGTACTTAAAGTTTCCTAATTTTGTAATTAGTTGAAATATTAATCACGTTTTTGTTAGCTGTTTTAAACTTTCTGACATGCATTGTTTCATGGAGGATACTCAATACTACATACGAAGGTAGAAAGTGATTAACTACAGGATACTGCATGACATGGAAACTGCAACACCAAGAAGTGGTGCGAATTTTTTGACCAAACTTGGTAGAAAGTATAATTAGTCAAAGGCAATAATTGATTAAAATTTTGTCGCGATAAGTGGTCATGGCACATCTGACACTTCATTCAGTTTTCGCTGACATTAATGTGTGGTGTATTTATTGTTTGTTTCAAACTAATTTCAACGGTTTTGTCTTATTATACCTTTGTTTAACGTGTTTAAAGAGTTTTATTATGCCTAGAGTGCGGCAACGTGGAAATTATCGCCAAT
>ML217151.1:0-16687 GCA_004785975.1 Popillia japonica
AACATGGTAAGTACTTACGTTTCATCACCAGTTACAATTTTCGAAATAGTTTGATGACCTCCAGCAAATTCTAAAACGTTCTGCTTTTTCTGTAAATCTGTCAAATGATGGTGTACAAACAGAGTTACAACCTTTTTCAAACGTAAATGATCGTGCAATATTAATCTCACTTGCGAGGATCCAATCTTCAGATTGGACTCTACCATTGCATAGGTCAGTGTTTCCCAACCTTTTTAAGTCGGGGACACATTTCAGAATTGAGTAGATTTGCAAGACACACCAGAAATTAGGACAAAAAGTAAAATATAAGACATAATGTTATACTTGTGCTTTTTTTCGCATAACATCTTAATGCGCGGACAAATTGTAGACAAGCAAACTCTTAATTTCTGTTCCGCCGAAAGTAGTCTCTCGCGCTTTTTATTTTTAATTTCTGTCATTGAGGAATATGGTAATTCGCATAAATACGAAGTTCAAAAAGGCTTTCACTGATATGTTCTGGGATATTCTGTTGAAATTTGAATCTATTGAATCATCGTTAACAAAGAAAGGATTTCTAAGGCAGTCATACTCATTAATATTTAAAGAAGCCAACTACTAATGCTGAAGGTTGTCTTCTAATTTAGTCAGTGTTTCGAATATGGCTTCCAAAATGTCACTGCAATGTTTGGTTTTTGACACGAGCTGAAACATATCCAACTTTTTTTATCTTTTATTCTCCTTTTCTGCATACGTAATTTATTATTAAAAGAACTAATGTTCTCAGTAGATAGCCATCGTACTTCAGTGTGTAATAACATCACTAAATGAGCTGAAATGATCTGCTTTCATAGCTTCACAAAATTTAGTAATACATAATCCAAGCAATAGGAAATTTATCGTGAAAGCAAAATCCACCACAGGCCATTACCGTTGCTCCTCCAAAGCTCCGACTAATTTCCACTTTTGCGCTCTTTCGTAAACCATGCCAGCAGCATTGTCAGCCATCAGGAGCATCCAAGTTGAACTTTTCTCGTCTTTTCCATTCATGATCCCAGAACTGGCCATCTAGTAATAGCTTGAAAATTTACGATGTGCTGTTTACTAATAATAATCTTTTTTGTTATCGACCTTTTTTTTTTAAACGGAACGCCCAGATTTTTTTAACACTTTTGAATGCAAAATAAAAGATGTTTATTTTTATTCACAAGAAAACAGTTAAAAAATTAAAAAAGTGTCCTAATACAGAAAAATCAAGATACCTGTCTATTCAGGTTGCGATTACAATAATTGTTCAAAATGCTCTCCATTTACAATTTGACAAAAATGTAAACGGTCAGTAAAATTTCTTATTGAATTTTGTATTTGTTCTGGAGTGATGCGATTGGCTTCTTGAACTATTCTCTCTTCCAATTGTTCAAGATTATGGGGACGATTTTTGTACACTTGACATTTCAAGTGACCCCAAAAGAAATCTAATGGCGAGAGATCTGGCGAACGTGCTGGCCATTCGATTGCTCCTCTACGTCCGATCCAACGTTCCGGAAAAATTTCATTCAAATCATCGCGGACATTATGGGCAAAATGGGGGAGAGCTCCATCTTGTTGAAACCAAAAATGTGCATTAGGGTGACCACCTATGTTTGCATTTGGAAAGAGGGCCGCAAGAGCTGGAACAACCTCATTTCGCAATAAATTTAAGTAGACGTTGCCAGTTAAATTTCCTCTTATAAAAATGGTCCTATGATGTTGTTTCCAACAAGACCAACCCAGACATTCACCTTTTGAGGACGCTGTGTATGGACTTCTTCAATCCAATGCGGATTTTCAATTGACCAGTAGCGACAATTATGTCTGTTCACAGTGCCGTTAAGACAAAACGTTGCCTCATCTGAAAAAATGATGTGATCTAAAACATTAGGTTGACACGTGATGATTTTCTTCCACTGTAAGTAACACATTCAAACTAGTTTCTTCATCTGTTGCTGTTAATGGACGTTCCCTTCTAGGTAAATCCTTCACCTGACGAAAGACTTCAAACTTTTGAATTGTTCGGCATACCGTACCTTTATTGACGATCCGGATAAACAGTATTAAACAAAATACGCACATCTTCAAAAGAACGTTGACGATCACCGTACCCAGGCATCATTAATATCTCAATTCGTTCTGATTCAGTAAGTTTTACTGCAATTTTCAAATGTATCAATGTCTAAAATAAGTAAATTTATAGCGATGCAAAAGTTAAAACGCTTTTAAAATTGTCAAATGTGACGGCAAAAAGAATGCAAACACTAAACAACAACTTTTTTCAAAGGTACCTTGTTTTTTCTGTATTAGGACACTTTTTAAATTTGTTAACTGTTTTCTTGTGAATAAAAATAAACATCTTAATACTTCCTGAACGTAGTTTTTTATTTTGCATTCAAAAGTGTTAAAAAAATCTGGGCGTTCCGTTTAAAAAAAAAGTTGGACGTATTGCCGATTAAACCGGAAGTGAAAAAAGTATAAACTGTATTGTATAAAATGCATTTATATTAACTATATCCCCATACCAAATTTCAGAAATCATAATTTTCAAATAAGAAAGTTATTCGACCGTTCCGGGACTTTTTACTAACGCTGTATATATATATATAACAACAGTCGTATGTGGTAGCTCTTACATAATTCAAAGTACTCATCCACAGAATAAAAACAGTTTTGCTTCAGGAATGCCTTAATGCTCGACCCAAACAATTTCTCGGTTTGAAGATCCTTAAATTGTTGAGGTAAAGCGTTATACAGTTTTAAACCTAATGAACGAGGGCAACTCTTACCTAAATTCAATGAAAACCGTGGTATAATAAAAATTGTTGTTGTTTCGGGTTTCATATGAATGAATGTCATGGTTGCGAGGAAAATATTATTTATTTTTATATATGTAATTCAGAAGTTCATAAATATAAATAGAGGGCATGGTTAAGATATTCCATTTTTTAAAAAGTCACTTGCAGAATTGCCGCGGACTAAGCGCAGCCATGCATCGTATTATACGTTTCTGAACCAAAAATACATTGCGACTACCAGCAGATGAACCCCAAACGGTGATACCGTACGATAACTTACTTTGTACATAGCCAAAGTAAAACCATAACAAAGCTTCAAAGTCTATAAACTGTCGTAAATTACATATTTGGTAACAAATTGAATTTAATTTGTTTACCATTTTCTGACAGTTGGTATTCCAAGAAAGGGTTTCATCCATCGTTATACCTAAAAACGTTATTTCGCCAACGCGATCTATTTCTTGATTATTAGAGTTAATATGCAAAGTAAACGGTGTTTTATTTTGAGCAGAATGGAAAACCAAGAACTAAGTCTGATGATTATTTAAATAAAGTTGATTATTGTTAAACCATATGTTCATATTTTTCAAAAGAATATTTGATTGAGTTTCCACGTCTGGCACATTTGAGCCAGATATTACAGCGCTAGTATCGTCAGCATACATAAATAAGTTATAATTACTAAGATAACGAGTGATGTCATCAATATGCAGCAAAAACAGCACGGGACCTAAAACACTACCCTGCGGCACACCTCCAAATCTTCAATCACCATAAAAAGCATGAATGGCTGTAATCGTAGATCGGTCGACTCTATAACCATGTTGCTGATTAGCTAAAATACTGTGGTTGTCTACATAGGAAGTTAACCTGTCCAACATTGCATATTCAACGAGCTTGGAAAAACTCGATGAAATTGATAATGGACGATAGTTAGTCACATCTAATTTGGAACCCTTTTTGTGCAAAGGTATAACAGACTTTTGAGAGCAGCTGGAAATTTACCAAATTTAAATGACAAATTAATTAGAAAAGTGATAGGTTTTATTAGAGATTCGGAAACATTTTTGATTAAACTGCATGGAACCTCGTCTGGTCCAGCAGAGGTTTTATTTTTTATCTTTCTGAATAAATTTTTGACTTCAAATTCATGATACGGCACTACACATACTGGAAGTGGCGCTAGTATTATTAGTACGAACATGATTGTTATTAGGAATTTTAGAAATAATATTATTTACACACTCAATGAAGTGCCGATTAAAGATTTCAGCAACCTTAGATGGGTTTACACGAAGATCTGCACAGACCTCCCTCTATGGCATCGTTCACATCTACACACATTTTAAGTTTAAATCGCTTATACAAAGAAACAGATATAACATTAAATACATATATGTATATGTAGCTGTATAATGTATTGAAGCATTTCAAGAACAAAAGAGACAATACAAGAGATGTACCAAATCTCAATTACTGCAAACTGCGGTAACGACGGAATACGTTAAGGTTGGTAACAGTGAGTGAGTGCGGTCGGTATTTGACTTGTAAAACATCGTCGGATTCCGAGATTCGAGTATAGAAGCGGCGAACCGCAGAACTACAAGGTCTGCTGATTCTAATTGGTGAATTTTGCCATTCCCCGAATTTCGATAACCTATATCTCATCGCCGTAACCCTCCTCCACCTTTGCTTTCCAATTTTACCACAAATCTACTCTGACAGAGTATGGGTAGATAATAGACGTACACATCGAACAAGCATAACGACTTACATAAATATATTCTTTATTAAATTATTCTTTGCAAACTGAGATTGAGATTCCTGCGACTGTTTCCTTTACTTTAAAACATAATTAAATCGTAAATCTTTCCAGCAATATTAAAGACATAAAATATCCTTTTAGTCCTTCAAGTTCTAAAGAATACCGTCATTAATAACCATAATCGCACTAGTAGTAGCAGTAAGAGCTGAAAAAAAAACGATAAACTGTTAAAGACTGCTAGCGCTAAGTACTTTATTAGAAAATCAATGTTCTTTTAGCGGCACGGCGTTTCACAGCCGTGTGTCGATTTATCGCCGCGTTCGAGCAGCCCACCGACCCACATCGCCGTCCCCCCATTTCATCGTCGATTCCCAATCTTCCGTGTCTTCGCCTGTACTACGAGCTTGCGACACTCCGCTAAATTGTATTTGCCTTTCTTATCGGCATGGAGGACGGTTACTCACTTCGGTCTTCCGGGAAGGGGGTGGGAGTAGTAGAGTGTCTTTGGAAATTGCTGGAGGACAAGTCGCGTGGAAAATTCATCTAGGAGTCATGCGAACGGTGAACAGAACACACGACTCCGTCTACATTGAAACTGTATACATTGGGGAAGAAGGGCTATTTGTTTCTATTTACTCTTTAGTAGATGTATAAGAGACGAACAGACTCCATATATATTGAGCGCAATGAAAAGGAAACAAACTAGAAAAAAGGACGGTATAAGAAAGTGGGTCGTTCGCTTGCAGCAGTTTATTTTATAGGAGTGTAGGTCTGAATTGCTTATAGCCGTTGCTCTGGTGTAGCCTGGGAAAGCCAGGCTGTTTGCGAATGGAAGAAAAATGGTGTTCGGACTGAGTTCGCAACGTTGTCTTCTTATTTATTTATAGTCTTTGATTCGCTATTCATTTCAATATTAAAGCGTTCGACTGATAGTACTAAATTGATGTTTCGAATTGCTTTTGCCGAAGATGGAGAGGTGCAGTTAGTGAATCCAACGTCGTAGTATATTGTATTGGAAAGCTTATATACATAGGTGGTACTATTTACAGAAAATATGGTCTCCATTGTTTTTGAGGTTTATACATCATGTTGTATCGGGATAGCATCATTATCAATAATGCTCTCGAACAGATGGATATGACAATAGCAAACAGGCCTGGAATATAATTAAAAAAAACTTAATGATGACCCTACGGAAATTAAACAACCACCTGCGCTGAGTCCACACCAGATCCCCCACCAACTTCTAGTAAATAGGAAAAACAGCATTGAAGAACGGAAATCATCCACCACTTGGCAAAAAGGCAAAAATATATCTCCTAAACCTCTATAGCAACTGCAGGTCTACTTATCAAATCCCAAAAGTATAGCGCGCAAATTAAAAGTAGTCACCCTTCTCAAGTCGGAGAAAGACTCAGAGGTGCCACCACTATTATGACACATGTTCAAGCTGTACGAAAGTCTTATCTTTGACCGTATCCAAGGTCATCTGATGCCAAAACTAATTTCCAAACAGGCAGGTTTCAAGCCAGAAAAATCTTCTACAGGTGAAGTATTAAATATTACCAAACTCGTAGAAGATGGTTTGAGTGGAAAGAGATAGCCACACTACACCTTTACTAGACCGGTTCATTTACTACTTTGTAACAGACGCTACTATATCGTACTGGATAGAAGAAGGAGTAGGTGGAGAATACAAAGGAATGATCTACCACAAGGAACTGTACTGGCCCCTTCCCTTTTTAACATCCACACCAAGGATCAACCAATACATCCCCAACCAGAACATTTATATATGCATCTGGGCGAAGCCCTCGATATGATGTCGAATTATTACAAGCAAAATTCGTTGAAGCCAAACCCTCCTAAGACCCACGTGTCTGCATTCCATTTAAACACTCGTCTGGCGAAGAAAAAACTGTGGGGTGCAAACCTAAAAGTACTAAGAACCACAGCTGAAGTCATGTGTTTTTCGACAGCAGAGTATGTCTACCCACTACCACTACTATACCAAGCAGAGAGTTTTTCATCCCCGGCAGTCTCTATCCAGTATTTAGAAAGGTCCAACCGAAAGTTTGACACCAGCTTGAGAAACCCAAGGGCCCGACTGGCTCAAGTCCAGGGGAAGTTTTATGAGATCTGCCAGCCCCCAACAACATATCTCTTCCATCAGGACGCCTCGCAAGTAATGGAGTAGAAATGGAAAATCTAGCGTATACCACAGCATTTAGGTACCAACTTGGCGAAGTGTGGTATAATGCCAGGTGATGTGACATATTTGACAAAATTTTGGCTGAGTTCCTTAGAATGCACACTCGATGATTTGTGATTCGCTAACACTGAAACAGCCCAAAAACGCTCTACGTCACCGTTTTTTGGCCTAAAGGCTGTGGTCGTAGGATTCGGGCATGAAAAAGCAAGTAAGAGAATATCAGTAATGCTAGTTTTATTCAGTGTCACAATCTTGGGGTACAAGTTGTTTCAAATTCAATGAATTTTTGCAACCAAAGTTTCCACAACATAAAAGCTTAAACCTAGACATCTTTCAAATCTTCTTGAAAAATAGGTAAGTTGTTTTATCCGTCAGAATCTCCGTCGTAAAACATCGACTATGTAACCTGGTTGTGAGTTGATTTACTCAAGAACTACAGGTAAATATTTTGTGGCTAGTGTACTAGCTTGGTGCGACTGTAGGTAGATTTGCCAGCTTGATTGCGTTTACTAATCCTGTAGTATGGAAGAAAACTGCGTAGGTACATAAGTTTCTTGTCAGCATTTTGCTTTTTGGCCACTGCAGGTGTTGGTGCCACATACGATTCTCCTAAAATCGAAGATTCCGATCTGTGAGTGTTGAGAAACTTTGACCAATTGGCTTATTTGACATCGTTGTTAGGTATTGGGTTGTGAACGTTTATGACATGCAGCGCTAGTTGACAGCCATCTTGTATGTTCGAATGGGTTAGCTTTTAACTTCAGAATAGGTGCTGAAACAGTGCTCGGGTGGCTGACAGTACATCGTTGAAACATCTCGGATTGCTACTGGTAATTTATAATATGTCAAACGTAATAGTACTAATCAATATTCGTTAAACATAATTCCGTCATATTCTTTAATGAAGTAGAGATCTGTGATACGAGGACATAACAACGGCATAATACCGGCTCGTATATTACAGTAATTAGTTTATATAATATTGACTTACAAGGTAAGCGAACACTAGGGACCAGTTCCGTAATATGCGAGCAATACATCGCAAAATACGAACCGCCAGTAATCTGTGATGGTATCGTTGCATCGTGCACTAACTATCGCTTAACACAAATCACGTATGATGCTAATTCTCCCCTGCATTAATCCCCATAATGTTGCTCTTGTACAAACGAGCCGGGGTCGTAGGATACGGAATTAGAGGTCGATACAAATTTGCAGTGATGATAGTCATATGCATAAGCACATACCGTACCTGTGCTGTACTGCAATCGTTGCAGATCTAAATACACAATTGTCTTTCCAAACTTACTGCTGCGGTAGTTCTATCATCTAACGAAACTTCCTTGCCGTGTAATAAATCGCCCCATGGTGATGATGAGAGCAGAATAATATGCAAGGTAAACTGACTCGACCTAGAAATGGCGGTCGAATCGATTCAGTTGTTATACCAGCACCGGCAATTTATTTTCGACCCTTAATGTCCCTTAATCAGCAGTAATTTGCTGAGGTGTCACCACCGTAATACCACTCGTGAGTCTTAACTCCTAGAAAATAAACTTACTACAGTAATTTAGCTAACGACAGCTATCGATCCATTTGAGATATGCGTAATATACGGGGAAGACCTAATAAGTCCTCAATTATTATTGTGACGTACTGCTTATACGCGTACTTGTCGCTTAAGCCAGACAAATTAGCTTTCAAGACGAGATCGAGTGGAATTTTTTCATTCACCATACATTCGAAATCGCACTAGAGTCGCATAAAACGTCAAGCCACCAAGCACTTAATAATCTCAGCTCTTTTCTTTTCGAGACAGCTTTATTTCTTCCGCCACATAGTAGCGCGAATATATGACTTTCTCGCCTAAAACCTCCTCCCACTCCAGAGGAAGAAGTTGGTACGAAAAAATACTACTACGCCGCAGAAAATAAAAAAAAAGAGAGACAGCCAACTTCTACAACCAGCACATAGCAGACGCACGGGGATTATAAATAAGAGTATTATTCTCGCGAGGATATGCTATCATCGTCGAGATAATGACAGTTGTTGAGAAAGGACGATGAAGGAAACGGTATGCGGGTACGACGAGAGAGTGCGCGTCATACTCCGACAGATGTAGTAAGTAGCGTCGCGTAACGGTACGACAATTTATGTAATTTCAGCGCGAAATGGAAAGAAATATGGCCCTGTATGTGCTTCGTGTGAGTTATGGGAAATTTCCAAAGCGGAATTTCAATTTCTCTTAGACAATACACTCGGTGGCTGCCGGATGAGCTGTCAGATCTAATATTTAATTTATAAAGGTGATACATTTTAAAAGTGTAGCGATGCTCTGCTCCAGTTTTCGTTCTAAGTAATCAAGAGGATCAATTTAAAAATATGACTTCTGGTATTAAATAGTAAATAAATGTCAGAATGAGTGACGGAGGTAGAACTTAAAGTATACTTTTCGTATCAGTACATTCCTTCACAAAATACTTTACGCAAGGCGAGTTGATGTACTACCACATACGTATATATAAATTGAACGCGGTGTACACAACAGTTCTTTCAGGGCGGGCTACGAATTGTGTTGCTGACAAATGAAACGTCATGCGGGATGACAACTTTTTTCCATGACTGTTATAAAATCGTTCTTCTTTTCTGTACCTACCTTCCTTCTTTTTACTAGAGGTAAAGAACATTGACGAACGTGAGTTCCATATTTAAGGTAACTTTTCGTTTCTTTTTTATATTTACATCAAAAGAGTAGGTATGTACATATGTATGTCTATTTACTTTGAGGTAGCAGGTCTGAAGTAAGCTTTTTGGAATTTGCCATAATGATATTATGCGATTTATTTAGGAGAAATGTGAAATTAATATATACTAAGTGACATTAGAAGTGTTAGACGCAGAAGGAGTAATTGTACTGCAATGACGGTAATTCGTGTGTGTCGTGTGTGGACAGACACCCATCTACAACCTAGGGGTACCACGGAGCGTCATATATCGCCACATTCCAGCTTATGGACTTTTTTCATACCATCCACGATAAGTGCTTCCTTTGAATGTGGTCCACTGTCGCAACGCTTGAACTGGTGCAAAAAACAGCAACATTGGAAAGCAGTATTGCATAACGTCTTTTTCAGCGACAAATCGCGATTTTATCTAGGTATGCACGATGGCCGTAGAAGCGTACGACGTCGGCGTGGAGAGGTACACAGGGCTGTTGGAGTAATAGTTTGGAGGGCTAGTGCTTATGGTAGCCGATTACCACTACACTGGAATCCGCTGCCGCATTTCTCCAGTGCGGGGTGTGTCTAAAGCTACGGTCTTCTTCTGTCCTCTCTTCCCTTGTTTTTACTATTTTTCCAAGGCAGTCAAGTAGTGTGCTTACGACATCAAGTATCCTTCCCGTCTCTTCTTCGTATTCTCGTCTATTACCTCCCCATCTGTGACATACGAATAGTGCACGATAAGCGTCATCCACCTTCCGCAGTTGGGGCATTCATTCGAGTCCACCTTCCCTCAATCATACAGATATCGCCTGAAGCATCCATTACCTGACATCACCTGTGTGGTAAAGTAATTGACTCGCCCTTCTAACCATCAGAGATCAGTTGGTATGTCCAGCGGCCATAGGTCCCTTCGTCCCATGCCAACTGCCATGTCCTAATCAGTTCTTCTCTGGCTTCTTTCTTAGGTGTCCCGGTATACTACATCATCTAGATAGTCGTCCACACGTCCTTGTTCAGTATGATAATGCACCTTTTCATATTGCCCGTCGAACTACAGACTTTCTCCAAGATCCCATCGAACATGTGTGGGATATCATGCTCCTCCCCATGATATCCCACACGGTGCTTGGAACGAGGTGTCACAAGCAGGTATCAACCATCTCATTTTGTCGACGACTAGACGTGTGCAGGAGTGTACTCAGCTACGCGGTCGCCAAACACATTATTTCTTTTGTTTCGTGTTATATGTTAATAAAATTTCTAGCGTTCATTTCTGCCAAAATATCCAGTTAAACAAATGATTCCTTCTGAATGTAACACTTCTAATGTCATTGAGTGCATGACAATTCCTAGGGCTAGACATTGCTGAGCTTTTCAACGACCCCAAAATTTTGTAAACCAGAATTTATTGAGCAAAGCAGTGCTACAGTCAAAGGTAGTCATACTTGGCTACCACAGAAGTTGTTCACAAGTGTCGTAAATCAAACCCATATGATAAGAGGTTGCATTAATAAAGTTTGAAGAAAAAACTTTAGTCACTCTCAGCTATGATTCAGCAATATCTGGTCTTATTGCGGAGAGAATTTTATTTCAAATGTTTGTTCCTGTTTTTGAACCAATAAAGACAATTGTACCAAAACTATGTATTTAAACAGATTCTATCTAACGTTACTGAACAAATAATTGATTTAAAACACAAAGATTACATTATACATTAATTAATTTAGAAGAACAAACCCTTCTAAACCCTTACTGATTCAGGATGAGGTGTTATGAATTTTTTATACAGAAAAGTAGTACCATGTATGACTACCGGACTAGACAAAGCTTTCTTCTGGGCATGTTAGTACAGGCGTTCTCTAAGGGTTGACTTTGAGGCTTTCACTGAATTCAATGAATACCTCTATTCTAAAATTTGGTAAATTTCATTTCTGCTCTTGCTAAATCTTTCAAGTGGTTTTTTTTTTTATTTAGATCAATGCACTTCAGATTAGATGCTGAATTCTGTAACTAAATTAATGCTGTCAGCCGTGATGGTGTACTCTCTGTATGTACCTCAGCCAAATTGTGGGATTTAAAATTTATGTTTAAGCACTACGACCTGCTGATCTATTGTGTTCCCTTACATGAGCTTTGAGTTTCCAGAATTTGCCAACAACTGTAGCTCCTCATCCAGTCTAAGGGTTTTAATTAATGAACCCTAATAGCTGTGATGGTTTCAAGGAAGGGATTTTAATCGTCCGACTTCCAAAACCTCCAGTCGCTATTGTGTTTCAATCTTATCCTTGTCATGTCTTCCCCGAAGATGCCACTGCTCTGTCGTAAAGCCTACAAGGATACGCAGTTTGCTACTACTTAGTTCTAGGTTGGTTGAAGTTTAGTAAAGGCAAATTGCCATTAATACTTTTTTTGCATCATTGCATGAGACTTGTTCTATCGACCAGTTGAACAGTTTGAATCGTTTCTAAGATGGGTTTCTCCGAGATCTACAATGTTGAGTCAAATTCTCATGCAAACCATGGTGTTTAAATTCAAATTCAACTAATACTTGGCCTAATTCTTTCATTACTTTGATGCTGCTGATGAATTGTCTGCTCAAATTGAAGTGTTTTTAGATTTTAACACTGCAGAAATTCGTTAGGTCTTCACTAGTCCTTTCTCTTTCTATTTTGCTAACCAAAACAGTGCTAGTCACATATACGTTTTTGAATTGGATAAATTTGAATGTTTCTGTGACATATCATGACCCCGACTTACTAAATTAATCTTGTGATTGGTTACTGCCTCCTGGTCCCCATCAAAATAAGTACAAAGCTTTCAACATATCGAATCAAGCCATGGAAGAGAATTTTTAGATTTTTGACTGGACCAAAAATGTTTTCTAAGTAGATCATCTCTAAAGAATCAGAGGGGCAATATCTTAAGCATGTACGGAGTTAATTGTACCAAAATGGCGCAATTCTTCTGAAATTGCTTTTTTCTATTAAAGATCATTAAAGTATGTGTGAACGTGTTGACTGATTTGGGGAATGGTTTTTTTGTGACTCTCAGTAATTTGTGCTGGAAATTCTCCATTTTATGCGGCAGCTGATTCTGAATAATTCTATGGGCAGTTTCAGCTATAAAAAAATTAAACTATGGCTCTTGAGGTCTTCGAACCTTTAAGATAGGTATCTTAGCCAAAAGGTCAGAAGGCTCTCACAGCTGAAAATTAAAACCACGTTGATGCCAGAATCATTCATATACTAAACTGTAAAATAAATAGCATCATTACTTCCATGGCAATATTGCTGGATATAACCCTACACCCCTGCAAATCTAATTTTATTTCGCTCGTTCCACTAAATTGTCTTAAAGTCGGTAAAAATCTATATTGTACACTGTCAACGGATCCAGCTCACAAACAACGATTTACTCCAACAGCTCAATATCATATAACGAAGCAACTTTATGAAAACTACTAAATTCTAACACGCTCCCCAGGAAACGTAAACGACTCCAATAAATCCTAATAAAATCAGCTTCTTCCTGGGATGGCGGTGCCAGTAAAATATTTACGAAGGGGATGCTGAAACATGTAAAATTCTAAAATACACAAAACCCAACATCCCCAAATCGAGCAGCGACAACTTGCAATATTGACAATTTCGCGTTTATCTCGATGTGTGTGCATGTATAGACGTAATGATTCCAGGTCTCGCTCATCTCTAAAATCGGATCCCTATTTCACGTAATGGGGGGTTAAAGTTCGTCTACGCTCGTAACAATGATGCAGTTTCAACGATTGATGTATCTTATTTGTCTAGAAGCTGAAGCTACACCAGACGGGAACTGGAAACGTGACACTTTTACATTTGGCCTATCCCGCATACTTTTCTGTTCGGATGGATCCTGCTACTATTGCAGGGTAGCACGAAAAGATTCCCAGATGGTGAGGGGTGAGGGAAGCGAACTGGGCACACGGTTACTACTGGTAGTACGTGACTTTTCCGTTGGCGCCGATATTGAAACAAAACGCTTTTTAAGGAGAATCTGCTTAGTTTATGACTGACTTTGCTGAAAAAGGAAGGACGAAAACGGAGAAAAATTGTAATAGATCAAGACCTTTCGAAGTTCTAGGGATTATAGAAACGGAACTGTTAAAATACGATGAAATAGAGGAAAAATAGACTTCTTAAAACCGATTTTATCGTAAGAAAGTAACGCTCAAGTAAATATATATTCACTAACCGTTTTCAACGAGGAAAAGGGATAATAAAGACGCGTGTGTAAAGTTTTTCCTTTCTTCGTAAAATCCGTAGAACGGATTTTGTCCGAATATTTTCCCTCAAATAAATGTAATCCCGTTTCGTCCTTCGGCATCAATCCTTTTCAAAAGAGATTGTCGGCACCATTCAGGACGTACGCTTCGTTAAATTATTATCCTATCCCTTTTTATGAAAAAAAATGCTATATTGCTTTAATATATTAAAGGCATAATATCATAATATTATTAGTAGAATATGAGGGTTTATTATCAAATTGACGTTGTTGTTTTTTAATAAAATTGGCAGTCGTTTGTAACACTTTACTTTGTTAAAGTAGAGACCATTCTAAAGAAATCACAAAAGATGGTACAATATACGTTCTGACAGTATTGGCAGTAATAATTATCAAATTGAAGCGCAAATTGGTGTTTTATCGTTTTAGAGCTATCACAAATATTTTGACAACTTAAATCTTTCAACAGTACTGTATAGATTGCGACTGTGACAACATTTCCAAATGTTACAAATGTCAAAATAGGAGAAAATACCTAACTGTTTTTTTATTTTTTCTAACTATTCTGACAGCTGTCAAGAGGGTTTAAAGGATTACGAAACAGTATCACCCAGAAGTATTTTCTTTCTGTAAGAATAATGATTTAGATATGACACAAAGACAACATGGTGGCTATGCGAAATATTTTGACATCTACCTATTCAAACTATAAAAAAAACATTTTGTTAAGTTGATGTCTATTAGAAGCACTTTAATTGTTAGTTTGTTGTTGTTTTCACACTTTGACAGCTGTCAGATCTTTTTTAGTAATGATGTCACTCAAAATTGTAAGAGCATATACCTTCTTTTTTATTAAGAGGACCAAATGATCAAATCCGCTTCACATTAGGCAAATTAAACTGACAGCTATTTTGGCGGTAAATTTAAATGATGTATTAGAATCAAATAAGTTATTTACGGTAAGATCTGATTGGCGTTTGCCATTTGTAGGACGTAAATTTACCCAAAATTTTAAACAAACTTATTCCCGTTACGAGAATGTGGTCTTCAGATATATATTCCATTTTATATACTAACGAGTTGTTTAGTTTGCTATTAATACACTAATGAAATATATGCATTATTTCTGTCAGCATCTAGCGTAGCCCCAAATCGATTAATTTCTAGCTAATCTCGGATAATAAGAAACTAATTTACTATTATTACTGCGGACTTTAATAAATCTCAAGCCAGACTGCTTCCAAACAGAGTTTCATTGCGAATTATTGATTAAGAACGTTTTTTAACAGGGCATAGAATGAAAATGCTTTACGTATAATCCAACAGCTTTATTTACAGATAAAAGAAATAACAAATGTTGACAGTTCAAAAATCTATATTTTCGGAAGAATGAAGCTTCACAATTTATTTAAATACCTCCACCTTCCGCAAGAGATAAAGCCAACAAATTGTTGACCTAATCTCCCGGGTTCCTCACGCTGACTCACCAATTGTCTCCAACCACCGAAAAGGTAGAAGGACGCAAGAAGTGAGCCCAAATATAAATTTTATTATGTACAATTCGTGTGTACGTATATTTTTCCATATACTAGAGATAAAGCTTCATACTTCGCTAACTTACAACTTAATACAAAATTATTGAGGCCCCTCCACTTACCGACCAAGGTATAAAGTCAAAAAGTTGTTGACCTTATTTCCTGGCTCTCTCACGCTGACCCACCAATTGTCCCCCACCACCGAAAAGGTAGAAGGGCGCAAGAGGTGAGCCCCAAACAAATATTACACTAAAACTATACATACGTCATAAATTGCAATTACTGGATGCTTACGTACAAAACGAATATGAACTTCGCTTCGTAACAGCAACATCATAATAATTAATTTAGATTTTAGTAAGTAATCCAATAATTGTTAACCTTTACATTAATATATATTTAAATATTGAACGTAATATTTGCTTAGTTAATCCACCAACAGTGACAACGAAAAATACTAATCTTTAACTAAGCAAGTATTTTTCGGTAAATTTATTTAAAAAAATATCGTAGAGCTCGTATCTAAGGAGAGTAGAGAAGGTAGACGCTTAGTAAATGTTGGTACAAACGAACTCTGCCGTTAGAAATCGTTGTCGCCTCATCCGTGACCTGTAACAGACTCTAAAACACCCAAAAGACCATCGAGAACTTTCACTCTAACATCACTCTCACACATTCAGTACACAACCTACCAACACGATCATCCTCGTACACTCACCAAATAGTCGTACACAGTCATTCATCAAACACAACATGAAAATAACTTGTACTCAAACATCACCCTCACACACTCACCAAATAATCGCACACAATCATTCATCAAGCACAAGATGAAAACAACTTGCACTACAACATCATCGTCACACACTCAGAACACATACACTCAAGAGAATTCGTGTCGTTGTAGAAGAAATGACACGATAAAGAATGCAAAACTATATCCCAACATGAATGCATTGCAGCAGTCATTGATCCCAAATTAGAACAAAGGAGATATGCGCAAGATTGGGGCTGCCACATCGATACTCTTGTGGACGCCAAGCACCCACAACAGTTTGATAGGCCTCATGCAGAGGCATTTTGGTGTCATTGGAACTGTGCCATTAGAGCACCCATTCAGACGAATCCGAATGTCAAACAAGAAGCAAGAACCCAGTGACCATACGAGCTGTAGTAACAGCATTCGCACTGTTGTATACCTCCATTGTGTAAAATTTAGGAAATGAGCTACTACAGAGCATTCACATTGAATATATAGCCAGCCAAGGAATCAAGCACACGAAGAAAATAACTGGCACTGCAACATCACCCTCACACACTCACCAACAAATCGCTCAGATTCGTTCATCTAACACACGATGAAAATAACTTGCACTCCAACATCA